>PVPY01000371.1:0-10875 GCA_002982035.1 Fusarium algeriense | reverse complement strand
CACTTGACACTTGACACTTGATACTTGATACTTGACAGCTGCAGCGCAGTTAGTGGGTAGGCAGCTAACCCCGCACTAAGGTTAACCTCTACATTTCTCAACACCAAACTTTTCATTTCTTCACACAACGCAACACAAAACATTCACAATGCCCTCCGCAAACGATCAAACCACTTTCGACCACTCCAAGGTCAACTTTACCAAACTTGGCCCTCGCCGTGTTCATATGGAAGAGTTTTTTCGCCATCTCGGTCTATGGAATCCAGAGCAGGTGAAGGCGCTTCGCGAGATGAGTGAGGAGCGTGTCTGCGGGAGACTCAATGACATAGGCGACCGCCAAGTTGGCCAAGCGTACTTTGAGTACATGGTCGACATGTATGTCTGGCATAGCATTCGTAAGTTCAACAATCGCATCACTTAACAGTTTGCTAACTTGAAATAGTCACCAATAGTAATTCGTTGAGTAAGGGTCATGAATGGCCCTGGCTAGTCAATGCCTGCCCTCACAGAAGGACTTGTCGGAAGGAGTCTCTCGTGTTTACCGAGAATGGCTACGTCGCCACAAGACCCGCGAACTCCAAAGTCTCATCTACTCGAACCAGATGATCGAACTGAAGACAATTGATAAGTATCGAAACTATCTCCCCGCAGGAACCTTGATCGAGTGCCATTTCGGTGGCGGTTCTGCGATGTTCCCCGCCCAGGCCATCAAGCACGCCAGGAAGAAGGGTTTGGAAGACCATATCGTTGGATTTCTCTGGGGCGCTTTCCCATTGCGTGTTTCCTTTTACGATAGAGATGAAGCTCTCCTTCGCGTTAGGTACAA
The DNA here is from genome assembly GCA_002982035.1 of Fusarium algeriense. Taxonomy (NCBI): domain Eukaryota; kingdom Fungi; phylum Ascomycota; class Sordariomycetes; order Hypocreales; family Nectriaceae; genus Fusarium; species Fusarium algeriense. The sequence continues at coordinate 10,049 of PVPY01000371.1, read as the reverse complement.
GCTTGTTCGACAGGGTTGAGAGGACGGAGGAATGTGGCTCAGGCTTAGCAAAGGACAGTAACAAAGAACCATGCAATAAATGTCCATGTTGGACCAAAAGAAGAATCCAGGCGTATCAATTAAGTGACATAGACATGCATTTTTAACATAGAATGTTAGCAAGAGTACGTCTCATATTAAAGATTGGTACATTAAACTCTTCACGGTGTTATCCAACCCGCCTATCATGGGTTAATTTCCAAAATCTTATTTATGATGATTACAATTCTCTCTTTGACATGACCGATGGCGAAATGTTCATCGACTACGAATTTATCATTGCTTGTACAGTTCAGAGTGATCGCCCATATGCCTAGTTGTGGTTCCGAATCTCCATGTGAATAGAATTCGATGACGAAGATAAGCATCTTTGACCCCGTATGCGAGCGACCTAGTTAAAGGTGGCCGAATAGCCTGTTAGTTCTTACTGTGGGCACCCGCAACGCTTGACAGACTTATTGCGTTACAAGCAGGCTTTGGAGTTGCTCGGGGCCCCGTTCTCACTATTGATGAAGTGATGCCTGGTCTGGTATGAGAGTGGGCATCCGATTTCGAGAACGTGGAGGTGGGTTACCTGAGCGCAAAGGAGCAGAGGCTTGGTCTGTGGATTCCTCAAATTCACGCTGTTATCTCACGGCCTTCTTCCCACGCTTGGAATATTGCTGAGGAATGGGTATACCAAGAGTGGCCAAAGAACGTCTATTCGCGTTTGAGGGCTGTCCGAGATACCTGGGCCATGTTCAGACCAGATGAAGCTTGCCTATGGTCTGAACATGTCACTCGCGTGATTGAAGGACACAGTGCCTAGTGATCATGAATGGGTTTCTTGAAACACCTGTAGTAGTCATGCAGCCAGGACATAGTGTCTAACGCAGACAGACATCATACCTTGATGTCAGGCATCAACCTTCCGGAGTAGAGCCCAGGGGAGAACCTACGCTTGAAAAGTGGTGATACCTGCTCACTCTAGTGAAACAAGAATTAAATCCTCAAGTAGCTAATTTCTCTGTCTGTTTCACTTCACGCTCATCAACTCCGATGGATTTGGGACTTTAATAACTCGTGGGAAAAGAATCTTGCTTAGGTTTTATTTATTGACTACTCGGACATGTACTCATTGTATTGCATATCCCAATACCCCTATCCATTGATTGAGGACTTGTTCTTATTACCGCCCGCCGGCTTACTCCATCGTCTTCCTCAAATGCCTCTCCCCTGACTTGTTTGTCTATGGTTCCCAACTGGGTCGTTATGATGCCGCCAGTCTTCATTCCTTTGTCTGCCATTCTGCGGTACATCAGAGGTGCTCAGTGGTTTCGATTTAACGGAAGCCTGAGCATTCGTGTTCGTTCACTCGGGTTTTCTTGGACTGGTGACCGGAATGTTGTGTAGCTTGGCTACTGCTTGGCTCCCTTGGGCGACGTCTCAGGTCATCTCCCGAATCGGATGATGCTGCTGGCTGGATCGCTGATCTCTCACCTTCTGTTCCCACGACCGTAGACAGATCAGGTGAGCCCTGTGGGTTTAGTCTTGACCCGTGATCGACAACCTCACCAGGCCCAACGTGGTCTGCTCTTGAGGATCTGGCTGCCTCTGCTTCAGCGGCCCTTTCAGCCTTAATTGACTCATTGTAGACGTCTAACTCTTTCTGACAGCGTATGTAAACGTCATCAAGTTTAAAACGTGGTCCCACATCGGGAAAGCAAGATGCGTCCTCCAGATGTGTTTTATAACCAGGGGGGCCATAGAACAGCATATAGTTATTCTTGTTCACATCCTCGACTGACCAGTTAGTTGCCATACATGGAATGTTCTCGTACTCGGGGACAATCTCTGCTCCATGGGTTCCATAGATGCGAACCAAGTCATGGCTCGACGGTTCATCTCTCATTCGGACTACCGCAAGCAGGACATATTCAGCCCGTTCTGTCATGTCAAATGGCTTCTGTCGATTTCCAGTTTCTTTCCAAATGGGGAGGAAGAGACTTCGAAGTTCCTTGAATGGAAGTCGTTCCCCAGAGCCAGGATTATATGACACACGGACGATCCAAGATCGCGCAGGCCTATGAAGGACAGGCTTCCCGTCCTGCGGGATAACCCCAAACGAATCCTCCACCGCCCGGTTCAAGGTCATACTTGGCGATTGACTCCGGTCCAGTTTCAGCAGGCTCGAACTGGCAATCTCGTTGATGCCCTCTTCGATAACTTTCCAACTTTCGAGACACAATCTTGGCTCAAGGAGGCGCATCTTGTCCTGTGACCAATAGGTCTGGTTCATCATGCGGGAAGTGCATAACTCCTCAAAAGTCGAGACCACATTGAGATCATGTTTAGGAAGTTCTGGCTTCACTTTGAGCCAGGATAGGTAATTCGCTTGACGCGACGACGCCTCTGTCCCAAAGACCTGCCAGGAGAAGCCAATAATCGGATTGTCTGTCTCTGCCATTTTGAAGTGCTCTGATGTATCCAGACCGGTCGGACCTAGCATCACATGGCTATTGATGCGTCTGAGGATAGCGGTCATGCATTGTAGTCCGGTTCTCATCGAATGAGGTGCAATCGGTGGGCGTGTCTCGAGAATGAAGGTAGCAATTTTGGAGTCGGGTCCCGTGATATTGTACTTCCTCCGAATGTCTCCTTCGGGATATTCCTGGCTGTTCGCTGCTATTTCATGTAAGAGATGAGAAGTATGAGTTACGGGCGATGGACTAACCGAGAGACATTTCTGCGCGTGCTGTGTTCAGCTGTAGCGATGGGAGTTGTTCGTGTAGAAATGAGTTGTTTGTCCACGGGGCTGTGCATGGAAAACAGTGAGGACGCCTCTTGATCACTGACTGTTTGAATCCCCAGGTTACACAACCAACCGTGCATGGCCCTCTAGGCATTACATGACGTCTCAGCCAAATTTTCCCAAGCGCTCTCAGCGATATTTGGCTGAATGCAATTCCTTTCAAGTTATATTGCAACAAACCTGAATTGACATGGCTGACAGTGCCCAGAAGTTGGTTTACATGAACCAAACCATCTCACTGAGTTTGCTCGTGCCTACCAAGCGACAGGAGACCGACAATGTGCTTTGAAACACAAACCATGGTGCCGACAGCAACCCAACACTCCGAGACCGGAGTTTCATCGCTGATAATCATGAATCAGTTTGCTATATCCATGGTTTGCTGCCCAGCAGATCCAGAGACCACGACAGAGAAAGCATCTATCCTTCACGAGAAATGAGCTGCGCTGGACAAGTTGAGAGGTCTACGGATGAGTTTTAATGCGATATATAGAACCCCATGAGCGCAAACCTATATTCAATGTGTTAGCCTAGACAGCCGCCACAAGGAAGAACAGCTCAAGGTTGTGGAGGGGTCACCGGCCGTAGTAATCTGTTACAAGACATCTACCTTATCATAGACGGTTCCATGCAAGGCCCAGCCCCACGAATTTGGCCAATTTGAAACAGCAACCGTAGTTTCGACCCAGTTTAAAGCCCTTGTTGAGTAACATTCACTTTGTGTCATTCCCAATGTTATATAACGCTTTGTTGTTGCATGTAAACTGTTCGCACAAAACTTATGTTTGACTCGCCTCAAGTCATCGTCAGTTCAACTTGGTCGGCAAGACGAATTTTATCACTGGTCCAACGTCATATACTTGAGTAAAAGCGATATGTACAAAATACACGTAGAGTACTACTTCAACAATCTAATTGACACTGCTTCCCTGCAACCCAAAACAATCTGGCTCTGGTGACTGTTTGATATTGAAATAAGCGACTGCTCCTACCCTGTAACTTTTCGCCACAGACTTGTCTCCACCCCAGATCTTCCCCGCAAATTGTTTCGATCCAGGGCCCCACCACGTTTTCACGCGTCCCACGCTTGACCAAGGCAGGTGCTTGCCTACCTACGATATTTGCTATTTGGTTCCTTTTCAGTGTCTACAGCAGGTTCCAAGCTCAAATTATCTCTTTGCCTTATTTTTTTTTTTTTTTTTCGTACATGGCCGATCACCTGCTCAATAGTGCGGCTACAAGAAGTGTACGATGCGTCGGATCATTGCTCACCCGACCGATTCAACGATCGTACATGATGTCACGACCGACCTTGTCAGTCTGCGCTTTGACAATTCGATAAGAGAAACTCACATTTTACAGTCTCAACGCGGTTCATTCTCCAGCGTGATTGCCGCGCGCGCCTCACAATACTCGACTACGAACAGATCCTAAGCTGTTGGCTGTCGCCCTGCACATACGTCCTGAAGCCTTTCTGCTCAAGCAACACCATCGCATTGGCGAAAACATGCCTGGATCTTTACTTGTCCGTCCTCAACCCGAAGTGTCCCCTCACCACTGTAGCGACTGGCTGTGGTGTATCACGCTCTCTGAACGACCCGAAACTCCACACATGAGCTCTCTGTATCTTGCTTTGGTGTGGATGTTGCCCCGGCTCAAACATCAGCCTTGAGCCTACGGTTGTTTTTCATCGTTTGGGGCGGTCCCTCGACACCCGGCGACATGCCAAAATGTATGAATGAGGAGGATCTCGGCTTTATTCGAATGAGGCGACATGAGGCAGAATATGATGAATGCGCGCACAAATAAGAAATGACAGCGAAATTTCCTCCACGGCATCAGATGAATTGACTTTTGAAAGGTAAAAGGCCCGCGAGATGCTGAATCAAGTACTGATACTGCAGTGCTTTACCGCATCGGTCTTCGAAAACAGGTCCAACCCAGCAAAGAGTCAGGCTCCTGGACACCGGCTCTGAAGCCCTCCCTCATTTCACGAGACCGATGAGACCGATCGATCCCATGGACACGAATACGGTTCTATGATTGCGTGCCCCAGGATGGCATTGGATTCGCTTGGAGGATACTGAACAACCATGCCTGAGCATGAACAATCCAGCTACGACCACGACTATACGGGTTACAATGGGACCTCAGTGTTCACAGTCAACACACGAGGTAGGGCTGGTACTTATCGTGCACCTTGCCTTGCGGAGCCAGCCTACAATCTGTCTCCTCATCGACGTAGTGATCACCATCAAGCGTTCGCATGCTGCTCGGAATTGTGTTGGAGGCCGCTACTCAAACTCAGTGAGCCATTCGCATTTTGGGTAGCGCTACGTACCAGTTGCCAGGTGGAATTGGAGTATCCGGTTAGTCAATTCCGCATTACATTCGGGAGCAGCCATATCCCCTCTCATCACATCTGTGTTCGTGCAGCTTCTGTTTTGTTGACAAGCTAACAATGGCGTAGGCCGACCAACGGAAGGTTGAAGCCACCTTGCACTCCTTTATTATGACGACACATCCTCTCCCCACTTCCCCCGTATACTGTTTCGATGTCCTTCAAGCTACCAGAACAACACCCGGATTGCCACCCGAAATGGTCGCCGCCGTGCCATTTGCACTTTGAGACATTCTGACCCAAGATGACATCATGGATCTGGGATGAAATGAGACAAACGGCCAACGATATTCCGCGGAAACGACAAATTGAGCCAGAGTCGGGGAGCATTACTTGGAGGTCCAGTGAGTAACATCACTTTATGTGATGACAAGTACTGATATAAATGCACAACAGTCCCGCGTAGGTGCTCCCAATACCCGAGTTTCGAACGAACCCTTCCTTCGACAGAATGACCCTCAATATATGGCCCTTGTGCTAACCCATCCAGCTCCATCGCAAACCTAAAACCTAACGAGACTATAAATTCCATCCCGGAGGCTGATATCATCTACTCGTCTTATATTCGATCTGCCTCACTTGAGCTCGACGTTCATTCAGGGGTCTCGAAGCACGATCTGGAAGTTCAACAGTTCCGAATATGACTTGCGCTTCATTGCTGCCAAGTCACTATCCTCACCATCAACATGGGTGTATCAATGCCGTCGCGATCAAACGTATCCACGCTAATTCAGGTAACGCAACTTCAATCCGGTCTATATCAAACTCTGTTAGCGAATTGAGCAACCTCCAAAACATTGCTTAGCGTACATCTCCGGTCACGCCATGGTGGATTAGTGGAACAGTGGACCAACAAGGGACTGTGTCATAAGCTTAGCGTTGTCGTATTACCCCATTGAGACGACGCAGGGTTGATCATTGGCTAAGCATTTAAGCATGAAACCTTGTTTATGTCTCGGTAGCTGCTGGGACGTAACTTCCTTGTCAGAGCCCAATGCTATGTGCGCCACAGTCGCAAGCTCTCAATTAGAGGACACGGGATAGTTTATTGGCATAATTGGTTGAATGGCTCGTCTAAAGCGATGCGGAACCCCTGGAATGGATTGGCAGCGATCAACGGACCATCGGGTCATTGGGGCCATGGTGAGTTGAGCGGGCCCTGGTTGGACATGAGCCTGCAAGGATGTTCAACTAACCGAGCATTATAGGAACTACATTTCTACGAGCCATACCAGCTAGTTCTTGCTCTGACGCAAGTTACACAACCATGCAACCATCACGAGGCATAGCATGCAGTACCGACAGCATGACAGGGACCCCACGAGTTAGAGTTTGCAAACCAAGAGATCGTAACTTTTGTTCAAGATCGCCTTGCTTCTTTACACGGCAACCCAGGCGTATTGGTCTATCGCGGCGTGAAAGTCTTGACGTATACTACTACGCTTCACCTGATGAGGTCAGCCGCTGGCTGCCCCAAAGACTGAGTCAATTGCAGCATCATCCAAGGCTTAGAGGTTAATTCCGCCAACGCCAAGTGTGAAATGGCCTTTACCTCTCAATATGCCGATCTCGTCACCTCTTTGTGGTTAGGCATCCGTTATACCTCATCTCCTGGGCAAGGTTCAACCGCAAAGACGGGACAAACAAGCGATCTGCGCCTGGAGCCACATGCCTCGATCACCCGCTTTGCGAACGATGACAGTGAAATCGCAACTGGATACATTCCTCGACTGATCCTCGTTAAATGAGCAGCTCAGCATGACTTGGAGTCCGCCACGTAAATCCTCTCGATGATCGCCATGACGTACACTATGACACAAGATACGAGACACAAGATACTCCTCCATCCAAGCGCAGAAAAGCCGTTAATGGTAGGGATGAAGGACGGGATGACTTAGGCTTGTCGAAGCATCAAACTCATACACACTTGGTACATCTCTGGATAAGATAGTATTATTGTAGTCTTGACGTCTCAAAGCCAATCAAGACTTTACGGGACTCGCAATACAACCTAGAGACACATTTACTAACGATCCAGACTAGGCTACTAAGCAGAACACTTGAATACATAGTACAGGTGATTTGAGAATCGTGACATCAATTCAGCGTTGAGTGTAACTTAGGTACATAAAATCCCGCTTCGTGTCTCAAACAAAAAGCCTGATGTGGTGGCTGTCTAAGGTGATTCTTCCTTCTTGATGTAGGTGGTTTCATCAACAGCTTCACCAACCTGAGAGACCTGGTCCATACATGGCTGTCTTGGCTCTATCTTGACCTCCGCGGAGTTGGTGAGGCGATCACGAGGAATGGCGTCTTGTCGCTAGAGGAAGGGAGTATCTGTCGAGTGGCTTTCATCATGGCGGAGTTGACCTGTAGATCGGCGGCGGCTGAGGAGCATGGTTCCATCAGCGGGAGCATTGGAGGGTGGAGGACGGACACCCAGGCTGGTAGGCCAGGCAAGGTTAGACTTGTCCCAGAACTTTTTAGCAATCTTGATCATACAATCGACTGCCGGGTCCTTGGGCATAACGTACCCCTCGCCGGCATCGAACTTCTTTTGAAGTTCCAGGATGTCATACCCATCGTGCCTGACCTGTCTGGTATGGGACCTCGTTCAGGGGGCATGGGCGATGAGCGTCTCATCAAAGTGCTCGTCACTCATGCAGAACTTGTGCATGAGTCGCCACCAGGGGTTCCCCTCCTTCGATGTGAAAGGTGGCATGCCGGCTCGTTGGGTGATGAGCAACTTGACCTGTTCATCCAAAGGGAGAGCCGCCAGCTTCTCGCAGTCAGGCCCAGTGTGATCATTGCTGTCACAGAGAGGACACCCGTAACACTCACCCTTGATGGGCTTGGAGAAACAGGTGGCCATTCTGTGGTTCTTGCTACCACAAGCTGGACATGGACGTGCCGGTTGGGGGTCAACAGCACCTCGCAAGAGAAGAGCTTGTTTGCCGTAGATGTTTTTGCCATTGTGATGTTCAATGGTCTTCTCGATGGCCCCGTCGGACACGGTGTCAAATCGTCCCTTGTTATAAGGGTGGAGTTGGACGATGACATGGCTGCAGCCCTCGCGCCTCCTTATCGCTTCAATTTGCTCCTCCACACCATATCTAGGAGTCAAGCACCATACATCACCTTGTGGTCTGTGCTGGACAAAGGCATTTTGGTTGCTATCCACAGGAGTATGGTTGATGAGCTGCATCTCGACACGAGATTTGTTGTCAGCAACACGGGTAAGGACAGAATCTGTAGCCACAGCAAATGATCTCTGGGGAACCCTTGGGCGACTTCCAGTCTGATAGTTGTGGCCTCTACCACGTACACCAGAGAAACCATCCCGGCGTCGGCCAGGGTGTCCTCCACGGTACGAGGAAGAGGTGCCACCTTGAGCACCGGTTTGGCGAGTTTCCTCACCACCAGTGTTGCCAGTGGATGCCTCGTTGAAACGGTCGGCCTGTGCCAGCAGCGCTCGCGCGTTAGCAATTTGCTCGGCAGTTGGTGGTCTCGCCGCCAATGCGTTGCTAGCTGCTTCTGTGCGCTCTTCGCGACCACGACCAGTACGCGCTCGATCAGAGTCATATCCAGTGTTGCGACCAGCCTTGCTGTTGTGCTTGTGTATACCCATCGTGATTCACAAGAAGAAAAAAAGGATTTAAAAATCGTAAAATAAAAGCGTTGTTGGTGAGCTGTTGGGGCTTGGGCTTGCGGTGATGCGTTGTGAAGGTTTCTTTTTGGATCACGAGTTTTAGAAATTTCCTTAACCTGTGCGGCTCGGCTTCTGCCTTAGGTATCCCTTGGCACTCAAATTGTGCCGGCCGTTGACAGTGGCAGCTTTCAGGGCATCAATTGTGTCATTTACAGGTAGTTTAGTGGTGAATGGGTGATTGTTGGGGAGCGTCAGTGAGTGTCAATGAGTGTCAATAAGTGTTGGTGAATTTGTAAAGGGTATGTGTACTGCTTTTCAAGGGTGGTATTCCCTGTCATATTGCAGACACTTTGTTTAAGAATATCTCTATCGCAAGTTCTTCTTTAATCTGTCTGTCACTGTTATTCAACCACCTTGGTTAGACTTGCGGCTCCAGTATTGGCTGGAAAGCTTCCCATCTGCTTTGGGTGATTTGACAAAACTTTGACAAAAATGCAGTTTATCTTTGTTCCTCACGAGCATTCAATACAATGTTACGCCAGAAGTGTGAGAACACCAGAAGGGATGTCTTTGAAAGAGTCATTTACATTTGCAGCTGCCAAGTTAATTGAGATCTGTTAAAAGGCGCTTATTCACAAAGAACAAAGTACAATCTTGCGATGACAGATGTTTCACAGAACATGCAAACTCAAACGTGCCAGGCTCTAGCTACTGATCAAAGGTTAAACACTTACAATCTATTAAGTAAGCTTGTTCTTCGTCTTGTTCTTTGTTTTGTACTTTGTTTTAAGAGGGATAATCTTAGCTGTATTCAGACAAATAAAAGAAAACTTAATACATATAACTTTAAGAAGCTTATCATATTGGCGTTTAATCGGGTAGTTCGATAAGGGAGAAACCACGTCAAGAGCTCGAGAGACTTGGGCCCATCTTGGACGGGAATAAAGAAAAATATGAGGGGCAATGCAAATAATGCCAGTATACTTGAAATGAAGCATCCTTCTGGTGTGGTAATGATCCTAAGAGGCTGGCGTCGCGATTGATAGTCTGAGAAACCATGTTGTTGGCTGGAACCTGAGGTCTATGTGACGGCGGTTGGGACTTTTATTATATTATAATTAACTTTATTATAATATAATTAACTTTTTTTTGAATATAGGTTAACCGCA
>PVPY01000370.1:0-125716 GCA_002982035.1 Fusarium algeriense | reverse complement strand
AATCTCCAGGGGACGGGAGGGAGGGATGGTGGATGGATACAATGTCCACTTCTTCCAACGGCTAGGCACATCAACTAGCGATAGTAAAGTCCAATTGGTCTATCGGCTTTATTCCAGAAGCAACTGAGGGTGAAGGGTCCAAGCGTGCTTATGAATTTGCATATAAGAACTCGGTCATTCAAGCTTGTTTGGTTCCAGTAGAGTAATAGCCTGTTATTACGGATAGCCAAGTAAGCCTCGGGCTCTTCTCGTCCGAACATATGCGGTGCCTTTTGAGGTGAGCTGTGGCATGAGCAGATGTTGTACAATGCTTGAATATGTGCTGAGGGATGCATCGTATGTTGAGACAGTCATGTTAGCTGAGACAATCAGATATTTATACACGTTGACGCTTGATGGGAGAAATTGGGCTGATTTATACACATTCAGGATCCAGCATTAGCTATTTATGACGGCCTTGGATCGAATCGTGCATTGGAGCGTAGGTTTACATGAGCATGGAGGGTTGCAAGGATTGTGCATCATGGGCTTGTCAAGGTCCCTGGCAGCGGCACTTTAGCTTACTATAATAGTGAAGAACCCCCCACTGTGACTGTCATGAGTGTCTCTCAACCTGCGAGTATTTATCGGAGTATTTATCCCTCCTGTAAATATTGCACTAGACGATACCTCGTTGGTATTCCGCGCTAGTCGAAAGATTCACAGCAAATTGTGAGACAAGCATGAATCTACAGGTGGTAAGGAGAAGTGCGTATCTAGTTGAGGGCTGCTATTGAATCTTGCACTCAAGTTCCCCTCCTGCAACAGGAAGCTTCAACCTCTGCGCCTACCAGGATTTGACTGGTTCATATTAATATTCTACCTAAACCTCTATTGGGAATACGTTTTCAACCTCCTCCAGACTCGGCAGAATCTAGCCGCAAATCAATCCAATCACAGAGACATTCAAGAGCCTGCAACATGAAACACCTCAAGAGTTGAAGACATACAGTGTATATGCCACTCAGACTCCAAAGAGCTTCAACAGCCAAGCCAATTTATTTGAGTGCCAGTCAAAAGAATCTTGCCCCAATCGTGCCAACCCACCAAAAACTCTCTTCATGAATGAGAAGCGATTGATATCTTGAAGCCCCCCAGTCTCTTAAGGCACGCAAGACATGGACCAAGCGCGCATCCCCGTCCTCCCAATTTACTCCGCCGATTGGCTGCTGTTGCTATCCTTCCTGCACGTCACCCAAAACCCATCCCATCCTGAACCGCAGAAGTCAAACTAACATGCCCCCAGATTGCCCTTGATGCATCGATCAGGAACGCCCAGGCATGGATGGGAGCTGCTTGTATCAACCTGACAGGTCCGTTGCAACACAAACTATCAATGTGAAGTCAGGCCTCATATTGCCACTCCGTTTTGACAGCATCTACAGCTGTCAGCCATCCGCCACAGACAGTTGACACATGACGATCCATGGCCTAATTTCGTTCACCGCTTCTAATAAATCCTCCACCAGCGCTTCGTGGGCNNCTCCACCAGCGCTTCGTGGGCTTTAAGCTGATTTGCACCGATGACTGGCATTGCTAAGAAGCCAATTACATGGAAATCGCGGCGGCTGACCATGGGATCCAAATCTGATGGATTTCGCATCGTTACTTGACGGAGCCTGACCAGGAACCGATCGTTGGTCCGTGTTGCGACTGGCGTCATGCTTCCCTTTGACCTCGCGCAGTAGCGTCTTGGGATATGATGGCATCGACACCAATCAGCTCCAGCCATTCTGAATAAAGCAATGACTGTAAGGGGGCACAAAGACCCTCGGCTTGGTCGGTACGAAATCCACCCTGCGCGACGCTGTTGCACTTAGGGAAACCACTAGTTGAGCCACTGCCGATGGGCTGTGGTTGTGACTGTCAGAGTTGCGACGTCTTTATCAGGCACCATTCCCACTCAACTACGAGTGTTCGTCCGCAATATCTTACAAAGCGAACGCGAACATTGAACGATTCGATGTGCCTCGACAGCTGTAGAATGCATGTTCATTCTGGCGTTAAGCCATTACCCCAAGCCTAGTTAACCTAAATCATTTCTCTCTAAGGCTTCATTGATAGGCTTGAACCCTTACTACGTATGGCAGTACACATTCTTCACTAACAGCTTGACGAAGCACGTCGAGATCCACCACCTGCTTCTTCTGCATATCCCCTCTGGCTGGTGCCCGCTCAACCTTCCCCTCACTCTCAAAAAGACTCAATCCTTCACCGACTTTTACAACCTGCCGCTACAAGTGGCCCATTAAGCTAGTCAGGTTGCCGTCCCACCCTGCTACGTCGCAACTCGAAGTCAGGGTCCGATCAATTCGTGCTAGGGGCTAATTGCCAGCGCCAAGAATGATGCCTTTCCTATGACCGCACCTCGGGGAGCAAAAAAGCATAAGATCTTAAATCAGGGTGCAAAAATAAACTGACTAAAGGACTCATAAGTTTATCCTAAGCTTTGCCTATCTATTTTTATCACTTAGGATTAACGTCTCAACTTTTCTCATCTCCCCCAGCCGCAGCACCATGAGCCAGATGAACTCGCCTTCACGGACCACTGAGTGAGTGGTCTCCTCATTCTAGAAAATGTCCGTCAAGTCTTCCCGTGACGTACGTCAATGTCGGGCATAAGCAGATAAGCAATATGCTTAGGGTTTCCTGCTCATACATGCGGGGGTTTGATGTTGTACAGGCAATTACTTGGCCCATGTCTCTTGGGTAACTCTATAATAAAGGCCGCAAACTATAAGGATCAAGATGAGAGGCATTGGGTTTATTCTTTCTTGGAATAACGTGCTTTATTATCCTTGGCAGAGTGGTTTGTAAAATTGGTGTTTAATTGCAGGTATGTAACTGCACCTCTTTGGCAAGTAAACACTGCCGGACTCGAGCAGCTTACCTATTGTCATGATTGGACCATAGTTCGACAACAAATAGCTAACCGCTCCGAAATGACTTCAAGCATCAGTGGCAGCAACTCAATATCAATCTCACCCTTGACTGGTCTTTCGAGCCTCCGTGAATCTACGTGATTACTTCTACAAACATACCATACTGTCTTAGCACTATTGAACAGAACAGCGCATTACCGTGGTCGCGGTAAGCAACGAGACGTATGGTGATACTGTAGTTACAAGACCGGTTATCACTATAAGTAATGTGACTAAGGTGTATATTCCCTCTTGAGCTCGGAAGGCTTCATTCCACAAACCTTTTGTTAGGTCTTACATGTATATAATTATTAGTCACACATTTTAAATGACCAGACACCCATTAGTCAGTTTATCAACACTTGACTAAACAATATCCAAGCTGATGACTCGAGATATGTACCAGATATCAAGACGGCAACAAGAGATCTGGAAGCATGCTACGTCAATGGTTTAAACAATAACGCCGAATATATCCACGCATAGGGTAGGCCACTTCGAAAAACCATATAGTTCTAACATGTAGAACCTACCCAGAACATAAAGGGAGTTGCCAAAAATCGGAGATAATATAAAGTTCTGAGTAAAAAGATCCACAAGTAGAACATCAATACTTCGTGACGAGACCCTCCATTCATGCCTACACATAAGAGAACACATCCAAAGTGCTCAACTCATATAAGTTAATTATATCACGTGACACTTATCACGGAACGCTCGCTCGTCCCCCACCGTGGCGCAACCAAAGTCGGCTCCACCTATGACCGCGGGGCAAGAACTTTTTGCGAAGCTATCGCAAGCTGCTGCAGAAAAAAAGTAGTCAGCGCGAACACGCACCCAAAATCATCCTTTGTAGATGTGCGTTCTTAGGTGACATTCAAGATGCCTACGATCGACGATGGCTTCGAGGCTCTCCTGGAGCCATTCTATAATGGCAAGAAGCTCACAGATCCTATTTCCACAAAGGAGGACAAGTTCCAGCTTCTGCCAGCCTTCTTGAAAGTCAAGGGTAAGGATGCCGATCAGCCTTGTGAGCCTTATTGCTAATGGATTCACAGGTCTTGTTAAACAGTATGTACTCAAATGAAACTCGCCGAGCCTAGTGTTGGATTTTTGGAAGATTCTAACTTTGATCTTAGGCACATTGACTCTTACAACTTCTTCGTCGAGCAGGAGATCAAGGATATCGTACGCGCCAATCGAACCATTCGAAGCGAAGTGGACAGCAACTTCTGGCTAGAGTATGTTATAGAACACGAGATAAATTGACCAACCTAACAGGCTTTCAGGTTCACAGATATTCGAGTAGACCGTCCTCGACGACAAGATTGGACAGATAACAAGTCGCACAGCGAAGTGACTCCCATGGAGTGTCGTCTCCGAGATATGACCTACGCCGCGCCAATTTTTGTCGACATTCAATATATCCGTGACAGGCAGAGGATCGTGCGAAAGAATGTACCTCTTGGACGCATACCGGTCATGCTCAAGAGCTCAAAATGTCGCCTTGCTGGAGCCAACAATAGGGAAATGGAGGAGATGAATGAATGCCCACTTGACCCTGGAGGTTATTTCATTATTGGTGGTACAGAGAAGGTCATTCTGATCCAGGAGCAACTGAGCAAGAACCGTATTATTGTGGAAGCGGACGAGAAGAACAACATTATTTCAGCATCCGTTACAAGTTCTACACACGAGCGGAAGTCAAAAACATATGTTACATTAAAAAAAGACAGGATTCTTCTCACACACAACGTCCTGGTGGAAGGTATCCCGATTGTTATCATCCTCAAGGCTCTGGGAGGACTGTCGGATATGGAAATCATGCAGCTTGTTGCAGGATCCGATGGAAGATACCAAGATGAATTCCTGGTAAACTTTGACGAGGCGACCAAGGCTAGCGTTTTCACACAGCACCAAGCGTTGGAGTATATTGGAGCAAGAGTAAAAATGGGTTCTCGCAGAGGGACATTCGGTCCTCAAGTACGCCGCAACCATGTCGAGGAAGGCCTCGATGCACTGGCAAATCTGGTCATTGCTCACGTACCCATTGAGGGACTGGATTTTTATCCCAAGGCCATTTATGTGGCTCAGATGACTCGCAGGGTCCTTATCGCTGCTCACAACCCCAAGCTGGTCGATGACAGGGATTTCGTGGGAAACAAACGACTTGAGCTGGCTGGTCAACTTCTCTCACTTCTTTTCGAAGATTTGTTCAAGCAGTTCACATCCGGAGTCAAAATGTCGATCGATAAGTTCTTGAAGAAAAACAACAGGGCAGTTCCCCTCGACGCAGTCCATATGATTAGCAACCACGCCAACAATATCGGTTATGGAATCAACCGAGCCATTCAGACTGGAAATTGGACTGTGAAGCGTTTCAACATGAACCGAGCCGGAGTTACTCATGTTCTCAGTCGACTTAGTTATATCGCGGCTCTTGGTATGATGACCAGAATCAGCAGTCAGTTCGAAAAGACCCGAAAGGTGTCTGGTCCTCGTGCACTTCAACCATCACAGTGGGGTATGCTTTGCACATCAGATACACCTGAAGGTGAAGCCTGTGGTCTGGTGAAGAACTTGGCTTTGATGACACATATTACTACCAATGTTGATGAAGATCCTGTGAAAAGGTGGATCTTTACCCTGGATGCTGGTGTTGAACCTATTCGCAACTTCTCGGGTGCTGAAATGCACCGTGAAGGAAGTTACATCATTCACATTAACGGAACACCGTTCGCATTGACTCGGTATCCGAAGCGATTCGCGCAAAAGTTCAGAACTATGCGACGAAGAGGCTGGATCTCTCCTTTTGTCGGTATCAACATCAACACGCACTTCAACGCCGTTCATATTGCTACTGATGAAGGCCGTATTTGCCGACCTTATATCATCGTTAAGAATGGCAAGCAGAAACTCAAGCCCGAGCATCTGCGATTACTTCAGATAGGCAAGGCCACTTTCGACGATTTCCTCAGCCGGGGAGTCGTGGAGTATCTTGATGTTAACGAGGAGAACGATGCCCTCATCACCATCTATGAAGACCAAGTGACACAAAGTACTACTCACTTAGAAATCGAACCCTTTACAATCCTGGGAGCGGTTGCAGGACTGATTCCCTTCCCTCACCACAACCAATCTCCTCGTAACACTTACCAATGTGCCATGGGTAAACAAGCCATTGGTGCAATCGCTTATAACCAGTTTAACCGTATCGATACTCTTCTGTATACACTCGTCTACCCCCAGCGACCCATGGTTATCTCAAAGACCATTCAACTTATCGGTTACGACAAGCTCCCTGCAGGACAAAACGCCACCGTTGTTGTCATGTCATACTCAGGATACGACATTGAAGATGCTTTGGTTCTGAACAAGGCATCAGTTGATAGAGGATTTGGTCGTTGTCAGGTCTTCAGGAAATACACGACAGAACTGCAGAAATACCCCAACGGACGCAGGGAGCGCATTGGAGACCCTGAGAATGAGGGCGAGGGCAAGATTAAACACCGGATCGCTAAGCATGAGGCATTGGATGATGATGGTCTTGCAATCGTTGGTTATAAGGTTAATAACGGTGAGGCAATGGTCAAGAAGGAAACACCCCTTGACCAGACAAGCACTGGTATCGGACTGGATCGTGGACCTGGTGAGTTTCGCGACTCATCAGTTTCGTACCGAATTGCGGACCCTGCATATATCGACAAGGTCATGATTTCTCAGACAGAGAAGGATACCACAGTGATCAAGGTCCAGACAAGACAGACCCGACGCCCCGAATTGGGTGACAAGTTTTCGTCTCGTCACGGTCAAAAGGGTGTCGTTGGTATTATTGTTGAGCAGGAGGATCTGCCCTTCTCTGATAGTGGATTGAGTCCTGACATTATCATGAACCCTCACGGCTTCCCCTCTCGAATGACTGTCGGCAAGCTGCTCGAGTGTCTTACAGGCAAGGCTTCTATCGTTCACGGTCGTCCCGACTATGGCTTTGGTGACGCTTTCCGTTCTCACCCGCTGGAAGAAATGAGTCAGGTGCTTGTAGACCATGGATTCTCATGGGAGGGCAAGGACTACTTCACATCGGGAATTACTGGAGAGCCCCTAGAGGCCTACGTCTTCAACGGACCTATCTACTACCAGCGACTCAAGCATATGGTGCAAGACAAGATGCACTCTCGATCTCGAGGTCCCCGTGCCATCCTCACGCGTCAGCCTACAGAAGGTCGTTCACGAGATGGTGGTCTGCGCCTAGGAGAAATGGAACGTGATTGTCTGATCGCTTACGGTGCTTCTCAGCTTCTGCTGGAGCGACTCATGATCAGTTCTGACGGTACCGAGATTGATATTTGTCAACAGTGTGGTCTCTTCGGATACAAGGGTTACTGCCACACATGCAAGAGTACAAGAGAGGTTACCAAGATGACGATGCCGTATGCGGCGAAGCTGCTTGTGCAGGAGCTTATCAGTATGAATGTTGGAGTACGACTCCAGATGGATGACGAGTTTCCCCATCCCAGGTAATTAGGGTTACATGATGGATATGCATAGAATGGAGTTCTGGAACTTGTATACCTTACATAGCATAGTCATTTGAAAGGCGGTCAGGTAGTCTAGAGGTATTATTTTAGTTGCTTCGAGTTTCTATCTATGTGCATATCTTTGGTATGAGTCTTAACCTGCCATGACTCTGATAATACAATTGTTATACAATTGTTGCTAACAGTCGATACACAATTTTATATATCCTCTTACCCACAAGCTAATTAATGGTTCTTTGCTTTTTGAACCTTGATAGACTTTAATCCTCCCATAGTAACTTCAAACTCAACCGCCCCGTCTAAGCCCTGACCTGTTGATGGTGCATGAGGCGCAAACACAACTTTCATCCATCTCCGCCAACCTCTGAGTGTCGGTGCCGCTAGGTCAGAGTCGTCCTCTGTTGTCACTGGCGCAGCTTGTCTTATACGGCCATAGACAGGACGCTTAAACAACGCAATACGACAAGCGATCTGTGTTGACCACACGAGACCTAAACTTGGCGTTTTGAGAGAATAAGAAGCGTGAGGATCATCACCCCAGCCTGTGAACCACCGCTGTTGATGATCAAGCATCAGAGCAGGCGGAGGTGGAGGCCCATCAGGGTCTTGTAAAGCGAAGGGTAATGATGATGAAGGCGTGCCAGGGAGATTTGTGGATGAAGGAGGAGGCATGCTTCTTGAAGCAAGGGGACTCTCATAAGCGACGCCACTACTTCTAGGAGGTGCATGTCGTGGTGTAGAGTTCGATGTGAAGCGATCAGCGACCTGGTTAGCCACGACAACAGCGAGGTTATGTCGACGAGCCAGATCGCGGAGGAGGGCACCAAGGCGAACGAGTTCAGCACTTCGAGCGGCCATATTAGAGCCGTGAGAACCCTGACGCTCAAATTCGGCACGATAGTTGGCTGCCACAGAGTCGAGAATGATAAGGCCGATCTTGTGGCGTGATAGAAGAACAGGGACTTGGAAGTCGAGAATATGATCTTGCGTTTCTAGATCTGGAGTAACAGCGCTATGAATAGCATCAAGTGAAGGGCGAGTATTAGGGTCGTCGTATTGTTGCAGAATAGGATTCGAGTTGAGCATCTGAGCAAGTCGACTCGTGGCGAGAGCTGCTTCAGTTGAGATGTAGAGAGCTTGACGGCCAACGCCATGAGGTGGCGGAAGCTGAACAGCGAGACATAGTGACAGAAGAGCCTGAGTCTTTCCAGCACCGCTTTCACCAGTGATTTCCGTCACCACACCAACAGGCACGCCGCCTCCAAGCACAGCATCAAGACCCTCATCAAGGGTACTGATTACCTTAGGCTCTTCGACAGGTTGAAGGAGAGGTTGTTGAGGAGTGAGATCGTCAGACAAAGAAGCTTGTATAGCAGCTATGAGACGCTTGAGATCGAGAATAGGGAGGCGCGTCTGCTTTGCTATGTCTGCGGGATGAAGGGTGAGAAGATCTGTTGTTGTAAGAGCATTTTGCTCAATGGTTGGTATAAGAGCTGCGAAAGGTCGGAGGGGAAAGGAGGGAAGAATTTGGAGGAGGTCTGTCATGAGGACTGCTAAAGAGACATGGGTGGTGTGAGTGAGTGAGAGTGAAAGTAAGGGTGTAAGTGAGATATGCAGATGTGAAACAAAGGAGTTGATGTGGTGTTGAGAGTAAAAGTGTATCTCACTTTCTGGCAGATCAGTCTCAAGTTAAACACGAAGAACAATCCCTTTACTCTTACAAACACGTTTGCTATCTTGTTGCCTTGGTTTAGTTGATTTCTATCAAGATAGTTGAGGTTGCACTTCACGCGTTAAGTGAATTGAAATAGACACGGTTAGATACATGACGCGCTTAATTGGATTGGCTGGACAAGCCACAATATCAACGCCACACCACATTTATATAGTAGAACACAGTAAAATTCTTAGACAAACTGACTGAGTAAAAAGATGCATATGAGCAGTCGATAAATGATTTGATGTAAAATCCAATTCGTTAGACAGTAGAGAATTGGGCATGATAGCCAATTTCATGTGCAACCTGCCACACTTTGCTAAAATAGGTTTGCTCCACGGCGGCCAAAGATCTAGATTTTCACGATTGGCAAATTGTTCAGAAGACAAGAGGTTTTCGAGAGGAAGAGAAAGCCAGTAGACAAATCTACGTTTTGTTTTTGTTGCAGTCAAACATCTCTCATAAATCACAGCATATCACAATCACAAATCTCAGAAGGCAAAAATCGGGAATCCATATTCTTAATCTTGATCATGAAATTGGAAATACTTTTGATTCCATTTTTTGTGCTACCGAATAAGGTTCCCGACTCCCCAGAGTCCAAGCATGCAGTGCCAAAACCAGACCCTCCCAAATCGCATGTACAACCGAACAGCTGCGTTGCGAATAACAAAGCCAGCTCCTCCCAAAGCAGGGGGCGAGCTGTTTATCGGTATCGCCACAGGGACAGGGTGTTGTGGCGCTTCCAGGTCTTTCTGCGGCCAGCCTGGGTCTTATTGTAGCGGTGGCCCTTGTTGAGACCACGGGACTTCTTGCCGGTGGCGGTGAGACCACGAGCCTCGCGGTGCTTGTGGACAGGGTTGACGATCCAGTTGATGCGGGGGTCGATGCGGATGGCCTTGTGCTGAGGGTCGACGAGGATGACCTCGTAGTACTTGTAGGTAGAGTCCTGGTTGATCCAGTAAGAGTTGAGGACTCGGAGGTTAGCGCAGCGGCGGCCGACACGCTCCTCGGCAGTGGCCTTGAGGGATCGCTGGTACTTCAGCTGGTTGATACCCTGGTTGGTGGGCTTGCCTATTTATCTGTGTTAAGATAATGAAACTCCTTGTTCTTCAGAAAAAAACCTACCATAGGTGGCACCCTTAGGAGCAGGGCGCTTGCGACCACCACGGCGGACACGGACACGGTAGATAACATAGCCTTGCTTGGCCTTGTATCCGAGACGGCGAGCCTTGTCCAGACGGGAGGGGCGAGAGGCGCGGTGGATGACGTTCAATTGACGGAGCTATATTGATGCACTCTCAGCAAATGTTCAACGAGTGTATAGCACAGACGGCGGTTAAGAAACAGCCTGCTTCCCTCTCGAGTTCTCTTTCATCGATGTCCAAGCGCACACATATTGTGTTGATTCGTCGTTGAGAATTGTCTTCCAGCGCGGAGCAGTGAAAGCTCGCACGAAAATCGACCGCTTCGGACAATTGGAGAGAACAAGAGAGCGAGAGCAGGTTGATCCGCCGTCCACAGGGGAATTGGTGCTTGTGCTTGTGCTTTATTTTTGGTGGTTTAACGTACTTCCCAGCAGCGAACTCGGAGGAGGAAGGCAACGACATCCGACTGCTTCTTCTTCTGAAGCTCTTCGACGTACTTGAGGGCACCCATCTTGGCTGTTTGTCGGAGAGACGATAGAGGTCAGCAAGAGAAGATCAAGGGAAAACAAAGGGATCGCAAGAATAGAGGAAGAGAGTTTTGTGAAGGGGAAGTTACATACCGGCTTGGTCGAGGTCCTGGTGGTTAGTAGGATGTCGAAGATTTTCAGAAAAGAGAAAGAACCACCGATACCCAAGTTTCCGTGGGAAAATTGTGGCCTGTGGGCTAAGCGATGCGCTAGCCCTCGCACTTTTTTACAGATGACTCAGCGAGGGCTCCCCTCGAAACATCCTGGTGTGGTCTGTGCTTAGTCACGTGCCATGATCCAGCATCAACACTAAGGATTTGATTTTGACAGGGATATGAGATTGGCAATTGATAGGAGGAAGGTTGAATTGAAAGAAATGTCTTTACAAATCCGGTAATACTCCTGGATTCAGTTTACATTGCCAGGCTCTCATTCTCCGGAGACAAACACATACAATGCCCATATCCCGTTACAATTGACCCATCAATGTCGTAAATCAGTCTCCAGTTGGCAGCGCTTTCAAAACCTCAGTAAACGCCTTCAGATGACCTTGCGCAACCTTGCCCCATATATCATCAGACATCTTTGGTATACCCTCCTCAATCAGATCCCAAGCTACAATACCAACTCCACTGGCATTGTCAAGAGGTTTGGGAGGAAGTTTGTGTAGGTCAGGCATAATAACATGATTGATGATCTTTGAAGCCATCGCCAGACTATGCTTGCCCAACTCCTCCAGATCTTTAGCGTCTTGTTCCCAGCGCATCCAGTTAGGTGCCTTGATTTTGCTGTCTTGTTTGACCAGCTCGTCGTAAGTCTTCACACCATTCTGAAATTTATCGAGAGCCTTGAGCATCATCTTCGGGTAAGCTTGGGTGTTCTGTGTCTTTAGAGTCGAAGAAGAACTCGCATAGGGAAGAATGACGGCCAGGTCAGGAAAAAGATCCTTCTTCAATATATCTTTTCCAACTCGAGGGCTATTGGTATTAGAAAATTGGATCGAGTAAAGTACTTGGAACCATACATTCGTGTCTTGATTTCCCTATCAATGTACTTTATGAACTCGCTCCCCTGCTTTTCAATCCGGTTTCTGGCAACAACAGAAAACACCTTTCGCCTCTTGTTGGAAGAAGCGCCTGTTGCGTTGGCTGAAGTTTTGTCTTTACGTTGAATTGCTCCCTTCGTACCTGAATTTCTTGGTGGCCTGGTCGTTTTCTTTGGAGCTGCATCCTCGGTACCGTTGCTCTCTTACGAGTCTT
Organism: Fusarium algeriense; assembly: GCA_002982035.1. Lineage (NCBI taxonomy): Eukaryota > Fungi > Ascomycota > Sordariomycetes > Hypocreales > Nectriaceae > Fusarium > Fusarium algeriense. Next base: position 113,567 of record PVPY01000370.1, on the reverse strand, counting down.
TAGCTTGTGTAGATAATTTTGTGTTTCTGTTGCTGCTCACCCGTTGTATTTCTCTTTCGTGTTCGTGGAGGCATGATGAAATGAAGAACCGCTTCCCTCGGCAGACAGCGAAATGCGTGGAATAAATGGTCAAGGCTTGAGTTTCATTAGGAGAAGGCTTTGCTCTGGCCACGAGCTAAGTCAACAGAAGATTGAAGGGTAAGTGAGTCTGCATACCTACCTAGATATGGAGGAAGGCACGGGTCATGGTTGGAAGTGGGAAGGCGCTTTGCTCCTTGTCCAAGTTTGGCAAGAACCTCGATCTCCAACCTTCTCGCTAAGAATGAAACACCAGACATACATATTCTCAGTAACAATCCAGGCATCTTCAGCCTCGATTCATATGTTGGTATGCTCACGTTTGTGAATGTATAAGCAAACCTTGAACTCAAATTTAATCTATCACATAATCTCATTTTCGTGCCTCGAGCCAAACAACCCCTTAGAAACAAACCCAATTAACTGCACGAATAAGCAAATGAGTAAATCAAGTCTTTGTCATACATGATTCCGGCTATATCTCCCAAATGTGTCCCTTTTTTGATCGCATATTAGTTACAGCGTTAGATGCGAAGCCCTTGGGTCTTTCTGTCTATAATCTCAGCCTGTAAAAGAAAATTCCATGCCATCGAATGCCATCTTGTCTTCCTTCCCTACTCCCCGTTGTCGTAAATCGGCCGTTGGATCGCGGATCCTGAACAAAGCGTTGGCGATATGGAATTTGAAAAGCAGCTATTGAACAATCTCTTAATACTCGAGTGTGGAATGAGAATTGCCGGTTAACGCCAAAATAGATGTAAACGAAACAGCGGAATCATTATAGCGAATGAAAAACGAAAAACGAAAACGAAAACGAAAACGAAAACGAAAAAAAAAAAGAAGAAGAAAAAAGAAGAAGAAAAAACGCAAGCACATAACCGCACCGCAAGCCCAACGATGGCTGGTTGTGAATATGTTAATCCGAATCGTCAACTCCATCAACTAGATGTCAGCGGTTTCTCTGTCATGAGACAAAGTCTGCTGTGACTGTCTTGGTGTAAAAGAGTGTGCTGAGATAAACTTCTCATGGCCGCCAAACGTAGGTGACAACACATATTAATGAGTGTTGAGAGACAGTCCCTGGAACGATCCAACCCAGTCATTCTGAGGAGCCAAAGGAGAAGTGGCTTGAGAGTGAGGCGCCGGGCTAGGTCCAGACTGTGGATTTGGGAACCGCTGGCGCATCGACGTGTATTCTCCAAGCTGGGGAACTCCAACAGGATAACCCTCCATACCGCCGGGCACGGCACCAGCACCGTAGCCAGAATTACTGCGAGGGTTGCTATAAGGGTTGCCGAACTGCCCATAGGAGTAGTTGGAGGGAGGGTAACCCGATGGCTGCGCAAGGCGGCCCTCATTGCCAAATGGCTGGTTGAAAGTTGGGGCAGGGCGGAATCCACGACCATCTCGGGCACCAGCGGTAAAAGCAGACGCCTGATGAGGTTCTTGGCCCTGTTGGTTCTGGCGTCTGTCACTGCCACCCGCACCACGGTTTGCGTTCACTGCTCCGGGGCCGATGCCGCTAGGAGCCTGAATGCCAAGAGTTGGGCTAGCGAATGAGGCTGGGTTGATAGCAGACATCCAGATTCGCGTCTTGTAGATCTTGAACAAGTCGGTGACGAGAGAGTTGAAGTTGATGTACGAATCGGCGAAATAATAGAAGGTCAACTTCTTCCAATCCCTAACAAAATAGTTAGTCAGGTCCTGTTCAAAAGGGGTGGCAATACTCACATCTGAAACTCGGCGTCGAGAATCTCCATATTGAGACCGTGCTCTTTGACCTTTTGCATACATACACGCTTCGCCTTCGCCTCTTGACCTTCCTTGTCCCGCAGGGCTTGGATCTCGTGGGTCTGGGCAAGACGTTTGATGAGCTTGGGTCGAAGTTCACCGGCGTTGGGCTCCTGAGCATGGTGCTGGCTTGGGGGTCCCATGCCTCCAACCGCACTTCCCTGAAGGCCGGTAGAAGAGGCGAGTAGACCTGCGCTAGAGCCCTCCTGTGCGACAGCAGCATTTTGTGAGTACATCATCAGCCACTTGTACTGCTCTTCAGCATAGTGCTCCTTGAGGTCTTTGGCAGCCTGCCAGTCAACGTTATCCTTAGCAACGGTTCCAAGGTCAGTACCGCGATCAGCCTCAACTATCACCAGATCACCTGGCTTGACATTAAGACCAGTGCCCTCCTGGATGTAGAACACGTCAGCTCGAGCGCACTTGAACAGCACAATGTGAAGAAGCTGGTTGTGGCGAGGCTGAGCAATGCTGTAGACATTACGATGCGGAGATGGTGCGCGATTCCCATACGCGTTGGGCAAGCCGTAAGGAGATCCGTATTGATTGGCAAATCCAGTCTGATACGCATTTCCAATGTTGGTACCCCCACCAACGCCAAAGTACTGGCTTGCTGTTAAATGCGTTAGCAAACGATCAAACACGGAACATGAGTTCTGCGCTTAGCTTACCATGAGATGAAGCACTAAAGGCGGCAGGGTCGGGGTACCCTGGGGGAAACTCTTGAGATTGCTGCATGTCGAGTGCAGAAGGCTCAAGGGTGGCGTCGGGAATAGAGCTGATGGATCCTTGACGAGTAGGCATATTGGCAAAGGAGTGTCGCCTGCTTTGAGAAATATCCGAAGGGGAAAATCCGAGTGAGCTTGACCAGAGTGCTTTCTTGAGGGTGGCGTTTTCAGGTTTGCGATTGTTCTCAAAAGGAGAGCGTAATGACCCCGCTCCGAATTCGCTCATGCGCCTGCTCAGCGCCCGTTTGGCCAACATATCGCCAGATTCGTTTGCTTCATCAAGCTCATCAATAGCGTAGTCGGATTCCTCAGGAACAGTATCTCGTATTGGGTAGCCGTTTGCAGGATAGGAGGACCCAGTGACTGCGCGTGGTCGAATGCGGGCATTGTTGTACTGCGTTTGCTGCTGCTGCTGCTGCTGTTGTTGCTGCTGGCGTAGCATAGCATTTTCACGCGCCAACATTTCGATTGTTTTGGCGTCCGACTGATGAAAGGAATTTTGCATTGATTCACTTGGGCTTTCATCATCGTCATCCTCAACTTCTTTGACTTTCCCAAGCATCGAGCCGTCGTTGGCCATTTCACTCAGCATGCTGGGACGAGAAGGTCGATGTTGAAGCGCCGGATAACGAGCACGGCCTATGATAGCTGAAGAGCTCATGGAAGGCGGAGTGGTTGTTGAGTCAGGATCAAGCTGCCCAACAGAGTATGATTGAGACCGGTATGTTTTAGGAGTGGGATGAAGCGGAATAGCGAAAGGTATTTGCGAGTTAGGCGCAGGATCGCGCGAGACTGGAGACGTCTGTATCTCCGAGTTAAAGAAAGAGTTGCCACCACCCGGGGGTATGGTCGACGTAGGCGAAGGCAAAACCTCGCTAAGCCTTGATGGAGGATCTTTGCGTTCCGTATTCCAGATAGCGGTACCCCATGCGAAACCAGATGCACCTGATCCCCGACCCATTACAGATGAAGCTGAGTGAGATCCCCATGCCGCACCGGTCTCGCCAGAGGGCGTACTGGGATGGGAAGTAGTTGGAGACATCGAGTTACTAGCAATAGACCCCCTACGAGGACGGCCAAGAGTTTGGGAAGTCTCGTTTAACCACGAAGGTCGTCGAACAGGCTTTGGTGGTTGAGATGCAGAATGAGATGATGCTGTTGCAGATTCGTATCGGTGCTCGCCTTCGTCGTCTGAACTAGCAAGTGCTTCTGAATCCGGCGTAGATGTCCTCGCATGCAGCTTTTCCAGGAGCAGTGACTGGTTATTACCAGGGGCTGTAGGATGAGATCCTTGGCCTAGTCTGGAAGACGGGCCTGTCTTGAGCGGACCAGAACTCATCATCCAGGAGAGACACTACTTGAATTCTTTCAATCTGAAAGCAAGGCAGCTGATTGGTACTTTGTTGATGGAGAGTTTTGGTCTTATATCCGTAATACGATAAATCGGCCAGCACAAGCTGTCGTATGTCGGATAATGAACACAGTTTGGGGTTGAAATAAATGTAGGCTGTAAAGAATTCTTTAAGAATGAATAGAATCAAAACTGCAAATGGCTGGTTAGCTGACTGAGCTCATAATGAACAGTGAATAATATTATCTGAGAACAAAAACTCAGTGACCTTGCGACACCTCAGCCATATTGGGGGATATGACAAGAGTCGTGACAACCAAGTCTATGATTGAAGGCTCGAGGAACAAAGCAGAGTATTTGTTAAAACATAACCAGTCTGCAAATGTAACGGTTTGACTTACCAGAGATGTAGATCTCAAGTATATCTAAAGACTATGTCGTCACACGTGCTAAATTCTAAGTCATAAAACAGACGAAACGTAAGAAAAGAACACTGAGAGTTTTTTCAGTGTCGAAGAGATGTGGCTCTGTGAAGTGGCAACTCTGATTCTATCGCGAATGCTAAATTGCGATATCAGAAGTCCGTACGGCGTGAGCCAGTGTGGCTGATTAGTGTGATTCAAGGTGACAGAATATCTAAACACCAGCGCGTCTAACCCAAGGCGCAAATAGAAGATTCAGGTTGTTGGGTAAAAGTCAAGGAGAATGGACAACCATTCACGAGAGGTAATTGTTTAGAGGACTGATATGGGCAGACGAAGAGGTCCAGTGCTGTAGCGACGAAGGAGACTTAATCGTGGCCCATTGTCAATGAAAAGCTCGAGAGCAGGCGCGAAATCCGACACCAAGAGAATGACGCGGGGTCGCTGCTACACTTGGAGCGGCGACAATGCGAGAGAGACGACGGCGGTGGCGAACAGTCAGTGATCACAAGACCTATCTCCCAACTTTCGAATATCAATCCGCGTAGACCACTAAAGCGTCAACGACAATGTGATAAATAGGTTGCCGAAAGGTGGTTGACCACGAATGATGTCGGCAGGCACACGGAGTGCAAGTCGAATGAGGAGGACCGAGAGAGTTTGCGAAATGCAGTCGGAAGGCGGGGGAGGACAGCGGCGCGCTGCAGATGGAGATGATACTGGCAAAGAAAGGCAAGCAGGGTGAAAGCTTGGCAGGAGGAAGTATGTCGCGTGTCGCGGAGGAGCGTTGCAATGTGCCGTGTTGTGTCGCGAACCGTTTGCTGCTTGTCGTGGCTGCTTACTTCTGTTGGGTTTTGCGATGCAATGCGCCGAGTGTTTAGGTTGTGTCGAGATGCGGTTACCACACGAGACCAGGTTCTAAGTGGTGCTGAAGAGAGTCGCGGGCGGTATGAACCTCCAACTAATACTGCCGTTCCTCTGCGGGTACCAGGGTGGCGCGGGAGCTTTCAATGGGGAAAGCTGGTAGGCGGCGCAGCAGGGGAGGGGGTCCTAGGTGCAAGCGCACCGTCGCGAATTGTTGACTTGAGAGGAGGGAAATTGATCCAGAGTCGACACAACGTTTTATTATGAATGAATGGAAAGGGACCAGAACAGACTCGACCTGTAGAGGGTGGAGCGAGCAGAGAGGGTTGTGGAGAGCACTGAAGTGGGGAGAGCCTCAGAATGAGAGGGACCTGGACAAGAACGCAGAGATCCGAATGGAACACAGTGAAGAGACTGATGTGATCTTCTGATCAGGGGACTCAGACCAGGCCAGGAGTAGTAGACTGGGACTGGCTGAGGGGTAGGAGGCAGGAGACTCTATATCCCTAGTTCATTTGCCAGCCAAACCTGGAGAACGATGCGTTAGCGAAAGCCCTAGAGCAAGGTACCGATACCTTTGGCGAGGTGACCAGCCAGCCAGCCAGCCATCCAGCCATAGCTTTCTTGCGGAAAGCTTGGGAGTTTTGGTGGCTCAAGCACCGCGACGGGAGCTTCGCTTCGACCACGGTAAAAGGAAGCACAATGACATACCTGAACAAATGAAAATGGAGAGTAGCTAAGAAGTTTAACCAGAGCCGCGGCTTGGTGAGTCGATTTGAGGCGCGCCCCAGACTCTATGTATTGAACGTTATGTAGGTAGGCTAAGTACCCTAGCCGTGTTGTGTTGATGGAAGTCTCAGAAAGCAGCGGGGACCCGACGGTGATCTGGGGAGAGCTACTAGCTCGGGTCGGTAGCTGGGCGATTTACGTTTTGTCGCCTCGGCAGCCCGGTAGGGTAGAGCACGTAGTCAACGCTAGAAAAGTTGGCACGTAGAGCACACAATAACCTCGATGCTCTGCTCTGCAGGCTAGGCTAGAGACGAGACAAAGAGATGTAATTAGAGGAGGGGATCGGAGTGTTGATATGCTTTTCTCTTGGAAAGAAGAGGGGGGGTTGATTAAAAGATGGTGTCAGCCAAAGTGATGTTGAATGGTATACAATAACGTGGTGGTGATGGTAAAGCTGGGGGTGATGGAGCCTAAGGCAATGCGAGAGAGAATAAAAGCGGGGAGGCGAGAAAGAGACTCGAAAACCGCTAGGCCTTGTTCTTTTGGCCTTTTGGCCTTTTGGCTTTTGGCCTTTTGGCTTTTGGCTTTTGGCTTAGGCTTTGCGCAAGGTAAGGTAAGGTAGTGGAGGCTTCATTTGGGCTGGGGTAATGGGGCGTTAGGGCACTGGCGGATTGGCAGGAATATGTGAATCATCCAATCAGTGTTGTTGGGTTACCTCGATTCAACTGTCACGGTGGGCTAATCCTACCTACCTGCGGATGCCTTCAACGCCTACAGTATGGAGTATCCTGAAGATTTTGTTTTGTGGCTCGGGGAGATCAGAAAACTCAAAACCTGACCTGAGTAACAAATGTAATTAGTTAACTTTAAGATAAACTTGAGAAGCTTTTTAACTAATTAATTTTATCACCCCCATCAAGTTCTAAAGTCCTGCTGCTCCTGGAGCATCCGTCATAAAGTTGAGAGGGAAAATAAGTAAGTTGGGCCCAGACTTTACAGTACTGTACGGAATTATGGTGACGGGTCACGTTGTGCCATCCACCAAATCTTAGGTTTCTATCATCTCCTCCACAAAGACCAGATAATAATTGGACCCTGAAAATAGGAAAAAGGAAATCGGATGTTATTCTGTCCGGCATATTATCTCAAAAGAAGCAAGTATAGATATCCCTGTTTATTACAGACATGGTACCCAGTAACCATGCATTGAGTAATTCGATAGGTCAGTATTGCTTCTGAATGTCCGTGAGCTTTAACCTTTGAAGTAGGCCAGTGTCAGACCATTGGATTGGACCCAACTCAGGGTAATCGTCGATGAAGTGCTGCTTATTTTCCGTAGGTGCCTTTGACGCCAGCAAGCTCGTGATGCAGAGTGTCAATGGGGGCTGGGACTTGCAGAGAAGACGAGTTGGGGTTTGTTGCATGCAGCAATCGGATGCGCATAGAGAGCGCCTCTGACGTGATGTTATTAAATAACCACACTCACAACAGGGCTAGAGTCGAATACAGTGAGGACAGTGAAGGCCTAGAACGGGTATCGTTTGTTGAATGACAGGGGATATTCGAATGCTTGTCTGTTCTGTTCATCTGTTGTTCATATAGATCTCGAGGTTCATCTCGACGAGATGATTGAGACTGCCGAGGACCATCTAGCATCACGATACACGATACTTGACTCCATATTCAACTGACACAGTCAAAGAGTCGAGAGTCAAAGGATCCATAGCATCTATGGCTGGTGGTGTGCATGTCCCTGTACTTACAGGGCTTGGGTCCAAGTTAGACGCAGTTACAGTGAAAGCGGATTGGCCGCTCCACACTTGGAATCGATATGCTAACGCATATGAAGCTTCATCAGCCCCCACCGACGTATCCCCGACCAACCGAAGACTGAAAATATCAGAACATCCATGCATCACATCAGGTGAATCATAGAAGAAGAGGCATGAACGAACAAACAGGATCAAGGTTGCAATGAAGCTTTTACATGATACGAGAGCTGCAATACTTGTAGCATATGGAAGGAGATAAATGACTCTATATGATTACCTGGGCCAACACTTACATATGTAATTGATAAACCCCGCTCAACAGGTCCAATGACGATGCCCCTAGTATACAATACCCCTCGGCAGTGGATGAATACATGAGATGGATGTCTTGTTGAGTTTTCTTCTACTGGCAAGCTGCATCGTCATCGTGTGTCGTAGCTCAACCGACAAGACTACCCTCGTGACCTGGCTTACTAGGACTAGGATAGACCCGTTGGTAACACGATCCAAGGGACTCGCGGATCAAGATCGACTCCGCTTAACTTAGCCCTCCTTCAACTCCGCTTTTTAGCTCTATTGTAATTCAAGCTTTCTTACTTGCTGATGCTCACGTCACTTTCCGAGCCTCAAGAACTGTTTTACTTTGCCATGACGATCAATAGAGCTTGTGAGACCTCAGGATTGAAGATACAGTCCACGCACTGAGTATCATGCTAAACTAGAACTATCGGGTATTGGTGTCTCTCTTCACCGTTGAATATCTCCGAAGACAGCCTAACCGGAATTGACATTTTCTTGACTCTCAGGCCAAAACCAAGACATTGCTATTCACTTACCTGAGGCCAGTTGATGTACCCATCTGCAAGAGACGAGATGCAGGATCACATCTTATTCAGCATCATCAAGACGTATCATGCAGCCAGTTTCCACCGAGTGTCGATCCTCACAAGCAACAACAACCCTCGATTCTCATTCGTCTTTATAGCCCGATTTTGTGTTAGGGCTATTTTAATTCTCTTGTCGTATGTTGATCATGTTGTTCCCAATTAAGATGTCTTGAAGCACGTCACGCGTTGATATATCTCAGTGGTTTGTGCGGTTTGGATGATCATAAGAGATATCATTGCAGGAGAAGAGTCCCAGACTATAAAAATTTTTCTGTTCTAGAGTTAGGAAACATGGCTTCGATGTATGCCTCACTCCAAGTGCTCATATCAGATATTGCTGCGATAGTAAGAAGCCGATATCCGTCTCTTTGTGATCGATCCTTCTACCACAAACTTCAAACCGTTTTCTACCTACCTGTATAGCATCGTTCAGATATAAATACTTTTCCTCAAATGAAACGTGACAATTAAGCTAATATACTAGGATTTTTTCAAAGCGTTCTTTGATGGCTTCTTTAGCCCTAAGTTGCTTAGCCTCATCATACTTCCATATTTGAACTAGGAAACATGGCCAGCGGAACTGTCTTAACACGGCACTTTAAAGTGGTGAATGAGAACATTACTGCTTTTCACTGTAAGGTTTTGTCGTATTTCAGATGGACTGGGGTTTTATGAGTGCGCGATTGCATATCAAATTAGTACGAAGCACCAGTGAGTGAGTGAACTTTGTAAGATGGGGATGCCATTTGCGGAATTGGCCGAGACCCACCTATATGAGCCCTGAGGGAGAATGCGGGACACAAACTGACATTTCTAGATATTATCTGTAACCTGAAGTGTATGTTTAATGACTTCCAAGGCAAGAACGTAGTACCGTATATTCGCGAAGTGATACTCTGTTCAACAAATCATATCATATTCATCTCAGATCCTGCCTGGTATGTGACAACTGTATTCGATGTTTCTCATGTTTCTCCCAAGACAGCCCATCAACAGTCGTTTCTCCTTCAGTTTTGTAGCATTTTTCTTAGGAAACTAGGTTGCATGTCCTGTAATATCATCAAGCCCAGGATGACAACCACGTACTTAAGTATGAATGCAAAGCTGGAAGGCAGTTTCAAAGAGTGACACCGTGGGTTGTGTATAAAGATTGGGCGATTTCTTCTCGGTAGAACTTTGTGTATGAAGTCCGTAGAGTGTAGGAACAAGAGTCGGATTCCCTCTAGTCGCTTGTGGTGTGGTCGTTCATATAATGAATGTGTATGCTGGTGTGCAGTGCTTTCTTCGTAACGTCGTTAATTTTGAGTGAGTGAGGGGGAGAGTCGAGACGGTGAAGATTATTCTCCAACCGAGATGACTACATCGCTTTTGCATCTGCCGTATGAGCAACATTCGGATGCATCCATGTCGCCTTTGAGAATGGCATCGACTTTGGACTGAGAACACATTGTTAGTACGGAACAAGCTTTCAAAGTTTATGGGTACTTACTTGAGGGCATGGCCCATTTGGTGAGATAGAAGAGGATGGAAGAGGTGATGCCATGACCAGGGCAGCAGAAGCGGCGAGAACGAGAGTGTACCACCTCATGATGAATTTATAAGGAAAGTTCGGAAACGAGAGAGAGTACTGGAGTCGAGTAAAACGAAGGTGTTTGGTGAAAGAGTGACTGAAAAAAACGAATGACAATAGTTTGAATAGAGTGAGTGAGTGTGAGTGAGTGTGAGTGGAGGAGCAAGTGGAGGGAGAAGACGAAGTTGGCGAGATTTATATCGCTTGGAAGGTCACTGCGCAAACTCAACGTTTGACCATATATTCAAGGGAGATTTGTTGAAAGCAGGGAAACATTCACAGTGGAGTCATTGCCAAGACTCGCAAAAGAAACTGCATGCGGCACTGACATTTTAAAAAGAGTTTACAGGCAACGTTGGACTCTTTTTACGCAAACGTTGAAATGTCCATTCCAACAACCTAACTCGGCTTTGGTGCGCACGCACTAATGCAGGTACACTACAGAGGGACAAGGGCCCACAAACGTCATATTCCGGGGGTCACAATCGCTAATGAAACCTCGTAATCCAACTTTTTACATTGGTTTTATCTGCCGATATTGAACTCTCTGGCAAAGATCAGCCAGGACAGTTATAAATCGCACCAGCCAGTACAGATCTTCTCTCATGTAACAAAGTAATGCCGAGACTTGGTTGCAATTGCTAGAATGCATTGCATTCTCAGACCGGTCGAGGCTTATGATCAGGAGACATGAGGAAAAAGAAACAAGTGGCCAGGGTAACATGTGGAACGGGAAACCCAGATAATAAGACAAGGCAATCGAAACAATAAGCGGCATTTTTAGCATTGCTAGAGCGTTGTTAATTCAGCCCTACGCTTCTTGATAACAGTGCCATTTTAGACGGAAACGGGATTACGCTTTTCATTGCTGTGATAAGAGATAAGAACACCTTGCCATTCAACATCAGCCAATGGCTTTCTACAACCTTCATCTGCCTTTTGCGACCGTTGAACAATCACACCTCATGCAAGGGAACTACGTGATTATCGAGAAATGTCTTAGCATTTCTCAGCCGCTTCCGACAAGGCCGGGTTTAGACAATGTCTCATATCCAAGGGTAGGCCACCATAGCGCTCAGTTAACTGAGACAACAAAAACATGATTCGAGATAACGACTTAACAAGACTTGATGACGTAGAAAACGCTAAGTTGTAAAGACAAAGCTGTTGCTCATGCTATCAGAGGACATTCCTCAGGATGGCGGCTCTTCTGAGCATTTGATGATGCGTATCCAGAATTTCAAAGTCGGCAACAGGCTATCACCCCTACCTCCCAATAACTGAAAGCAACAGAAATGCCAATTCTCATTCCTTGTTAGTTGACCAACTGCATTTCCTTTCAAGTCGTCTCCTCACAAGACTCGTGATCGAACTTGATCAAGTTTTTAGAAACCTCAACACCATCTAACGGCATAACTACACTCTCTGGAGTTACCAGAACCACAGCCAGCCTCCAGTTGTTATTTAGCTCCAGATTCATCAGATTTGGTGTTTTGCTAAGGAAAGATAATGACGTCTAAAATAGATAGATAGATAGGTGCCTTACATCACAAGGCCGTTCCTGGGGTTATCTCATGATTGTATGTCCTTCTAGCACTCCATTGTTGTCCACATTTGCAAACTTTTGTAATCGAGATAAGAGACATCACCTACCCTACGAAGTTGCGTGGAATTTATAGTAATGCTTGGAAAAGCCAACATGGCGTGTTGTCTTCCGCATGAGAAATCAATTTTGTTGTTTTTGTCCAGGTTCAATTCATTCACGTCCAATCAGATGATTCCCCCTGCTGACATACAGCCTTTGGTTTAAAGACTCTAATAAGTCAAGTACGTATCTCATCATTGAAAACGAACAAACTTTTAGAACTCAAGAACTCAAGAACTCAAATATCTCGACTATATCATAAACTCCGGGCCCTAGAACGCCAACAAATGAAACTACCATGACCAAACCTCAGCACCTACTCCTCCAAGTACAACCGTGACCTTCTCACCATCGTTCTCTCCTATAACAGCAATATCTCCAGGGTCAGCAACACCACTATACTCATCTGCTACCAGTTTCACATTGTTCGCTTGAACCCTCCAGACCTTGACCCTCTGATCATTGCTGACAGTAATGCCGAACGTTTGACCCTCACGCTGCACAAGCACAAGACCGTTGATTGCTGCTGCGTGGGCCTTGCGTACGATGCCACGACTTGAGTTTGTGTATCTGCGGTTATCCGACACCCCTGACATAGGTACCAGTGTTGTCACACCAAGACCGTTGTCATCGCCTCCTGTAAGGATAAGAAATCCTTCGGACGTACGTTGAAGGTCTAGGCATTTGATACTGCTTTGATGAACTGGTGCCACTTGAACAAGAACATGACTTGAAACTTCCTCTCCGAAGGTTACTTCCCAGGTTGTCAAGTGGCCATCCGTGGAAGCAATAAGCGCCGAAAGGCCGTTCTCGTCCACCCCGAGATGGCGAACCTGTGTGAGACAAGCTCCCGTGTACGGCATGCGAGCCAGGAGGTGAAAGCCTTCCCCTGGTGTGTAGCGGTACGTTTTCAAAGTTGAGTTTGACAGAACCATCGTGATTATGACACTGCCATTGCCGACCTTGCAAGCGTCGAAATCCATAATTCGAAGATCTGCTGCAGGACTCTTGTCCTCGAGGGTTGCTTCGCATAGGATGCCGAGGCCTTTATACTGTGAGTCCAATCTTCGTACAGACCATACGAAGAACTCTTCAAAGCCAGCACTGCTGAGGAGGTAGTCATCTCCGACCCAGTGAATCTTTTGCAGTCCTGATATGTGAAGTTTGGCGCAAGCAACACACCGTAGACCGATGTCCCTCTGGCCAGACTGTTGATCTTCATATTCCCAAATCCGCACAGTTGTATCCTCGGCACCAGTTGCAATATACCGACCACTAGCACTCAATCCTCGAATCTCTCTTCCGTGTGTTCCATACCTCAGTGGGCGATGCATCGGGTTGTGTTGCGAAAAGATGTAGAGTTTGGTCGCCCTCGTATACCCAAATCGCACATAGTTGTGGTTGATGGGATCATGAGCAATGGTAAACGTCCGGTGTGCACCTCCACAATCCACCGAAGCAATTTCTTCCCGGCGACTTTCGTTCCATACGATAAAATTCTTGCTCTTGAAGCCGTACAAGACCAACTCAGGAGATTCATCCTGTGTGAACCAACCACCTTCTATGTCAGCACCAGAAGGAGCAGCGACCTCATGCTGGAGGTGCAGCCGGATTTCTTCACCTATTTCTTCAATCTCGTAGATTCGGTACTTTGTATCTCTGCTAGTCGCCAGGAAATAAAAGGGAGAATCCTTTCCCACGGTAGCTGGAAGAGGTACCAGACCAGTAATAGCATCGCGTGTGTTGAATCTGAAGTCCAAGATAGGGCGAAACTCGTTTCCCGTCTGTCTCAATAGAGCAAGAAACCCATGGCGCGAACCTATGGCAATCAAGTCCTTCTTAAAGCGAGCTGCAGATATAGCAACAAATCTCTTGTCGATCCCACGAATAGCTGCTGTCGCTACGACAGCTCCTGTACGCCAGTCGATAGAAAAGTATTGGGAATCTGAAGTTCCATGAAGATGGACTATGAGTTCTGTAGGACCATCTCCAGAACTAGATAAAATTGATATGTTGAAGATCTTGCCCGGAACAGAGCCAAGAACTTTTACACCTTGAGATTCAGAGAAGTAGTACAGCTTGCCACTTGTCGTACCAAGAATAGCTGTACCAACACCTATCGTCTGGAGAGTATAACACGTCTGGAACTCGACGTTGAGCTCATCTTCCAGGTCAATCTCCTTCCACTCCAGACTCGGGTTGAAAACACCCAGCAGTAGCCGTCCCCAATTCGTTGTAACTAGCATACGATCATCAGAGATAAAGTCGTAGCGGCTGAAGATCTCTTTTCCTCGAACAGATTTCAAGGTTCTCATATTAGGTAGAGTGACAGAAATCTCGTCGAAAGTAAGCCCAAGCAATTCATGCGTTGATACTGAAGCTGTTGAGGTCAGGCATGCGGGTTGTGTGATGAGTGAAATCTTGCTGTCAGCTCCTCCTGTTGCGATAAGTGTTTGATCTCCTTTGTTCACGGCAGCATGTGCCCATAGATGCTTTCCATCGTGCACAGCATATGTCTCGATGTGCTTCAAGGAACCAGATACTTTCTCAGATGAGATGTCAAGTTTCAGCTGCCATCGCTGGGCTGTAGAATCCTCTCCAAAGGAGTACAGTGATAAAGGACTTTTCGGGAGTGTTTGGCCTTGTGTGAGATGAGCGAACTTGACACCCCAGATTCTTGACAGATGACCCATTATAGTCGCAACAGGTCGTAGTTCTTCAGCTCTAAGCCCATCATCCAAACCCGCTTTTGATCCGAAGCCTGTCTCACGCGGTGCTCCAAAATCATGCTTCTCGTGTGATCCATCCTGTCCTGTAATGTTCCAGATTCTCACAGTTCGATCATCACTGCAGCTTACAATGAGTCTCAGCTTCGATCCATCTTCGCAGGGAAGCTCATCTGAGATGTCGACCCCAAAGATTGATCCCTCATGACCATTCAGTATAGCCAACAGTTCAGAGCGAGTCTCTGAAACATGATATCGCCATACAAGAATCTCGCCAAAGATTGTACCACCTGCCATGAGAACAGTGACTTGATCAAGCCACTTAAGTCTCGCAGCGTAAAGAATCGGTCGTGAAGGCGAAACTATAGCTCCAATAACCGGGGCGTCTTCTCCATTCAAGTGTAAGTGAACGACTTCATTATGGGCCGTTGCAAGTACTGCAGAAGAGTCGTCATACGGCGATGGCGTAACATCGTAGATCCAGTCTGGCGCAGCTGCCTTCTTCACAACCACTTGAGCATCCGTGGTGTTCTCGACAAGTCCCTCAATATTCGAAATCACTGCGATCTGAGCAGCACCCCAAGCCAAAACTCGACCATTGCTCAATATGCGTATTCCATGAATAGGCTGTGCTGAGAAGACAGGAACACTGCCTGCGCGCAAAGCGTGACCGGTTTGAAGATCGTAGAGAGTTAAGTGAGTATCCTCGCCAGCGAGGAGATACTCCGCATCACGGAAGAAGGCGAGTGAAGTGATAGGACCCTGGAAGAATTCCCGGGTGAGGCGTGACTGGCATGTTTGAGCTCATGATAGCGGGGGAGGGGCATTTACGATCATAACTCACCTCTGTCATTGCCACAGGCTGGAAAGAAAAATAGCAAAATTTTAGAATAAATGGACTCTTATTTGTTCATGACATGAATGGTTTAGCTGTACATATGACAGTTTCTGAGTCGAGACAGGGGCAGCGTTGAATTTGTATTGTATGAGTGAGGTTTTGTGTGGATTCTCAGTCAGAGAAAATTTTTGGACTGGCTCTATTTGCTCATAACGACCCATTTGATGAAGCATCACTACGCTTTTCACTCAACAGTCACAACAAATCGGATAAAATACTAAGTGCATTGTGTATATTTTTACGCTGCAAAGGCGAATGTGTAAGATAGCTATATATGTTCATTCATTGTCCAATAAATCCAAAAAGAAAACGTTTGGGTATCATGCCATCCGGCATCTTCCCGTCACCAATATCCACCAACTTCCTTTGCATTGCCATAACATAACCAAACCCCTTTCATGACGGCGTGAGTGCTGTAGCAAACAATATCCTGTCATTCAATCCCGAGTACCAAAATTAAACCCGAACGCCATTAATGCAATCATCATCAGATGTCAAGTAGACTTTAAGAATCATGTCGTGGAGTTACTCGCACCAGTTTAAGCGCGGTGAGAATAGGGCTCGTAGGCGAGATCAGAGCGGGCTGTGCCGCTGGGGTAACGGGGAGCACCATACTGAGACTGGGACTGGTTGTGGTTGTAGTAACCTGTTTGCATCTCGTGGTCATCACCGAGAGGAGCGTAAGAGCCGTGCTTGTTGGTGGCGCCACCGAGGAGCTTCTCGCCATCAGATCGGCGGTTCTTGTTGTCTCGGCTTCGGCGCTCAGGCTTGCAGCAGCAGATGGTAAACATCCAGAAGAGACCGGCGGCGATGGCGAAAGCGGCAGCAATGGAGACGCAGGCAAAGAATCGGCCGTTGATGTCACCCTTGACACCGTAGAACTTGGCTGTGCCCTCGACAGCACCAACAACTGTACCAGCGAAGACACCGGATAGAACGACAGCGGCAATAACGAGAGTAGAGGCAATACCAGCGACGATCCATGTCAAGCAGGAGAAGATGCGAGAGCAGTTGGAGAAGATGCCAAGAATAATCTCAGCGGCGAGAGCGATGAAAGCTGCAATGTAGACGACCTGGGTCCACTTGGTGACAGTCTTGAAAGCCTTGAGAGCATCCTGAATCTCATCTGGGAGCTCAATCTGGACATTCTTATCGGAACCAACGAGATAAGAGGTGTTAAGCTTCTTGTTGGCCCAGTCAAACTCAGGCTTCTCGCACTTTCGCTTGCCGTCTGAGTCGGTCTTGCAGAAACCCCAGAGGTTGATGTCGTAGTACTTGTCGAGACCGAGAAGCTCAGCGGTGATGTTATCCTTGATTTTGCCGGCGCGCTCCTCAATCACAGGTACATCGCGGATATCCAACTTGATGTCCTTGAGGTTGAGGTTATCGATAATGTTGCCGACATCGGCAGGGCTGATGCTCAGGTTCTTGACATCAATTCGGAAGATGTAGAGAGACTTGTCGGCTACACCAGCGAGGGCACCAACAAGTAGGAAGATAATGGAGCCGACCGTGAGCACGAACGGCAGTAGCACGCAGAAAAATCGACCGACACCCATTGTTGTTGTGTGATATAGATTGTGGTAAGAGTTTCTTGTGGTTGTTTAAACGGCGAATGTAAACCGTTGGAGTCGGAGATCGAATCGGAATATGACGTAGAGTTAGCAGAACGAGTGCTATGCTGTTATAAGTGAACGACTCTATTCGAGTGAGTAGAACGAAACGCGACAGCTGAGAAATGACGCGAACGTAAAAAAGAGAAAGATGTGATGAGACGAGATAATGGAGGAGACAAGAGTATCGCCAAAGGGAAGAAGACGGTGGTTTTATAAAAAACTGAACTCAGCCCAGGGCACCTGCAGGTAAGTTCCCAGGTTGGGCTGGGCGTGAGCACTAACCGTTGTACTGTGCAGTTCAGTTACGCACACAGACGAGGGGGTTGGATATGTGGAGTGGCGCAGCGAGCTCCTACACCCCGGACAGGCAAGATCCCGCGCTGGACGAAGTAGTACTCACACTGTCGTTGATGGTGTGTTCAGAGTGATACTATACAGTGCGCTAAAGTCACGTTCTGCCTTGTCAACCTGGAGGCGTTGCGCTTACGACTCCCCTTACCCAAGCCCAAAGCCCAAGCCTGGTTGTTACAGCTTGAGGTCAGGTTCCCACTAAAAAGGTCACAGTGGAGAGATAGGCGCTCAGCCACTCACCCACGCTGTTGCTCTTTTGATGAAGCTGAGCTCGTTCGCTTTCCGCTTGTCTAACCTTGCAAGGGCGCAGTTCACGCTGATTTCTCTTTCAGGGTATGTTACTTGAAGCGGCTGAAAAATAAACATGCACTTGGCTTGTCACTACAGTGAGGTTATCTGCTTTGCTTTCAGATCCGGTTGTAAGAGGGAACAGCTGTAAGCTTTTGATCTCCCCACGATCAACATGACGATCATGTTATTGGCCCGGCAGCATACATGATCTTGGTGGCTGGAAGAAGTCTTGAGTGTTGACAATTGATTGATACACTGAAAGTTTCCGTTGCTGAATTAACAATCATGATGACATTGCTCCACAACTAATACACCACGGATCATTTTCTCCTACATCTAATCAAGCAACAGTTTACGATAATCGAACCAAATTATGGATCTATACCCCTACAAAGTAAAAAAACGTAAGGACCCTGAACTTTTTGGTGCTGACGACACCTGCTAGGACATTATCCACCTCCACCACCACCACTTGAATTTTCTCCCATCAATGATCAACACAATAAAAACAAACAAGAAAAACAAACGAGATGACTTGTATGACTACGGCAACTGGACGGGATAGTGCATAACAGGCTCTATTTTCACCGCTTGTGCAATATTGAGTTACCGTTATTAATGTCAATGTGAGCGGGTGTCAGATGGAAGCACCCGTTGAGCTGACAACGAAGAATAAAGCATCAAGCATCCAATCCCAGGCTGTCAGCATCTGTTACGTCAAAGTACCCCAATCCTTATCCACAAGCGAGATGTGGGATAAAAGTCCGCCATTCGACCAGGTGAATGCAGCCTTACAAGAGACCAAGCTAAAGAAGACATTTTTCGCGATATTATCGTTTGATCCCCTGTCTTAATTCCTGTCTGAAGGAACTGTCATGCAAAGCCTCACTCCATCTTTAAAACACAGCCTTTGCTAGTCCCGGGTATCGAAATGTGTACATACACCGCGTCTAATTTTAGATTTTGCCGCGTTTTTTGCCTCGCTCAGCCCTCTCATCAGTCTCACTCTCTTTCCAGGGTCCCCCACATCGGCTTGAGAGTCTAGGGTGGGTCCTTAATCTTCAGTGACAAAAAGACTTAGGCAACTAGGATACTTCAGGGTAAATAATGCGCAATTTTGATGACTTTATTTTTGTTCAGCTCTAATTTAGAGTCTTCTGTGATACACTGAGGGGCAGTTGACTCTACTGCACCGCCTTCGGCTCAGGCCGTTACTGGCACACGGGAACTGGCAGATTGGTGATTGTTACGGAGGAGCCAACGAGTGATTGAATTGCGACGTCTTATTTTGACATCAAACTCAATTATCAATTCATCCCACTATCAACCGAAAAGAGATCCATCCACCGACTTTTTATCTACGTTCTGACCATTTATCACCGGTTTAGGAATGGTTAAGCTTACGCATGCAAGGGCCAAACCGCCAAACTGTGAAAGATGCTGACTTCAGCTGCCACGACATTATCACTTGGCACCAAAGTCCTTCTTCCACATGCAGCTAGCAGTGTTTTCCATACTGACCGACGATTTAATCATACGGCTATTCCTAATGTAGTGAACTCCATACATGCACCTGATATTCGTGTGTATAGGGGGATCTCTCTCACCATTGACGTGAGATGGCTTTTAGCGATTGTGTAACGCAATGGCCCCTAAGCACTCAATAGCAAGTCGAAATAATTAAGAGCAAATCAGCTTTAATGACATGTTCAATGTCTCCCGTTGCTAACGGATAACCACCATCAATCTTACATCCCATCGTTTGTTCGCACGCACATCGACATACCTTAGGGTAGAGAGGTCAGGGAATGGTCTCTGGCTGACCTGAGCAGCCTGATAGGACGACATCACAAGGAGACTATTGTTCTGGATATTGAGATTGCGATATCCGCATCTTACGAGTGCGATGAACTACTGTGGCACCAACGACCTCAGTTTAGGGTTTATAACGAATTTTGCAATGCAATGGTGTACCAGACCATCTGACCAAGACAACGATCACTCACTTCGATGGGCATGCAAAAGACACTCGCAAATATAATAATACACTCATCTCTCATACAAGTACTGTACATCTGTCAAATCCTCTCTCAAGTTCTCTCCTCTAAGGAGAGACACATTTTGACACCCATCGACATTGCATTCTCTGTGTGGCATCTTTTTGTACTTGTCCTACACGCCCATGATACCCGAAAAGCCTCCATAAGCTTGCGATGCAGACCGAGAATATCATCTATTCTGGCAATGGACGTAAACAAGGATAAAGGTGCCGACCTAGTTGAACTAGACTTCAAAGTTCTGTTGGCCAACCTTCGCTCCCTTGTGAATGATTTTGAAATTCACAGTTCCATCCTCACAGTCCATCTGGACGCGACAATCAAGCTTCCGAAAGATTTGACCTAGAATATTGGACCATTTTGGAAGTTTGTTGGCGTTGATGGTTCTGTTCCAGCTGATGTCGCAAAGGGCTTGGACCTTGGTTGAGCCTTCAGGGGCCCTGGCAGGTGGAGGGAAAGTATTTGAAACGTAGATCGTGTTCTCGATCTGAACTGCATTGCCCGAGACAAGGCGGAAATATTCGTGATAAACTGGACTCTTCTCCGAAATATCTTCACCCTGGGACAAGGGTGCGGGTCAGCAAGGAACCATTTTCCCTCCCCGTCGTTGTCTTACCTCCTTTAGAAACCACTTCATTTGGTTTTCGGCCTTGTACTCTTGGGCTTCTTCGGTCCAGACCTTGTCCACCTTCTTATGTTTTCCCACAATGAAAGGGGTGCGATATCTGATACCGTAACTCATTCGAGCGACTCGTGCCTCGACGTTGACCCCCACCCCTAAAGAGGGATCGTGTCGGAGTAAGCCTTGAACAACAGCGCCGCGGCAGATGGCAGTCCACCTACATTTGGATCAGTATAAAAGGGACAAGTTACTTGATTTGAAACATAAATACTCACGGCTTAGTTCCACGAGACTGTAGGATGGTTGCTTCGAATCGTTCTTGAAGACGGTTAAACAGGTAACGGCTACGGCCAAAGCCTCCAACGAGAATGATGTACTAGATGGCAAAGTTAGATATTCATCTAAAGATCACTTTATATGGTATCCGTACTTTGGGAGCTTGGTGACCTTTGTCCTGAATGGCAGTTACTTGGTGGCTGATCAGGGTTTCGATTTTGCTTGCGATTGGTGAGAACACGCATAAAATCTCGTCACTACAAACAAAGTCAGTTGAGAAAATCTACTCGGGTGCTTGGACTCACGAGGTGAGCTCAAGTGTCGTGCGGCGCTTCGAACCCGTGGACAAGTCGCTGCTGCAACTCTCTGGCAGATCGACTGGCCATGTTCGAGGCTGATTCTCGAACTGAGGTTTGATGCCGTGTTCCCATTGATCATTCAGAAACTTCCTCTCATCAGAATGTCCGACAAAGTTCCATGTACCCTTGGGAACTTTGTTCTTGATGAGTTTCATAAAACCCTCATCAAGGAAGACACCACCGCAAAGACCACCTTGCTGTGAGTTAGCTATCTTGAGTCCTCTCAGCAGATAGGTGTATTTTCCACGACTCACCATCGCCTTTGACACACTCTTTGACGACGAATAGATCAGTTGACTCGAAAATGTAGCTTATGAGATCCTTCGCAATGTTAGTGACGTATAATCCCGCTTCGAGATAGACTTACCACTGTGCCGCCACCTGCATCACAGACAACGATAGTGTCGCCCTTCTAATAAGGTATTAGTACGATAGAACGGCGTTCTTGAATTGAACAATTTGCGGATCCAGACCTTGATGGTTGAGCGCTTTTGGAGATCCTTGATAGTCGCAAGGGCGGCAGCTTCAGGCTCCGAGATGAAATGAAGGGTGGTAGCACCGGCGGAGCGTGCATCTAGAATACCAGACTGTTGAGCGGCTTGCTTCATACGATGCTGAGCGTAAGCAGGCCAAATGGCTGGCAAGGTGATGATTACCTGCAGCCTGCATCGTCTTACCAGATCGGCACCGATTGTACGCTTGATAGATTCGGTGGAGTGATCCCACAGGTTGCGAAGGAAGGACGCAATAATCTCAACAGGATCTTTCCTCACCTTTTCCTTGAGGCGACGAGCTTCCTGCAGTTGAGCCGAAACTCCAACCTCAACAGGGATGTCCTTGGCATCAAGCAGCAACAGCTTGAACCACTTCAGTGGCTCATTCTTGGAAGGAATACCATAGCCCCATTTAACATCCTGGCCGTTCTCATCGTAGCAGAGCTGTGTTGGTGCCTTTTTGACATCTGAACAGTGGTTGAGCTGAGAATCCCAGCTTGTGACGATTTCGATGTCGTCAGGCTGTTTAGAGAATGCCCAAGCAACGCCTGAGAATCTGCAAACACGGATGAGTGTCTACCATGAGAGATGGAATGATGCACCCACGTAGTTCCGAAGTCGATGCCAATAATGATGGCATCGCCGTGCGGTTGGTTGGTAGTTATGATGCCCAAGTTCTCTTCGCAAAGACAGGCTATGGCAGGAAGGAGAATGACGAGAAGAAGAGGAGGTTTGGACGGAAGAGAATACAAGAAGATGAATAAAAGGTCAGATATTAGGAGAAACAAGAAAAGTAAAACTGGCGCGCGTACCCGAACTTTGGTATTTGCTAGTGCTGTTAATGGACGTGTTGACAGTGTTTGCCAGGAGTTAACTGACAAACAGATGGAAATATTGACGGTGCAGTGTAGTGCAGTATAAAGAATGTTTACGGGCTAATCAGTAGGGCAGTTAATTATCATAACAAAATAACTGAGAGCACTTATTCCTTTGCGAAAGCCCGTTTGATTGAGCTGCAGGCTTTTCATTCACCACATAGGTAGGAGCTCCAGCTCACCACTTCAGCACCACTTCTTTCATGGGGTGAGTTTGAGAATTTCATCACATTCCCTGCTTCTTTTCTTCTTCGCTTTTAGTCTTTGCCGTGAAACCATCGCCTGTCTTCACCTTTGTGGTGCGCTGAGAGTAGTATTCCCCATTCGCCTGCAGTCTACCTTATATTGAACAGAAATCTCGAGGCGTCCACCTACCCAGGTGTTCTTAATATCAAAATATCCGATTAGGAGAATACTCCCTCTAATCGACCCCAAACTTTAAAGTGGCTAAATCTGAGCCATAACTCTGTGAGTAGAGCCCCCCCTTCTCCAGGTCGAGCTGATGGTTATCCGTGACACTTGCTGAGAACTTTCAACAGCCACCATCATATCCCAACTCTGTCAGGCTAGCCAACGATGAGCTCTCGAGACAAGCCAACGAGTCAGAATCAAGCTGGCTTGGGAGCTCGCTCCGGAACTTCCACTGGCACAAAGGAACACGCCTATATCGGTGCTGCACCTTATCCTCTCGTGGATGTGAGAAGCTATGGAGCTGCCCCGGGGCTACAGAGCAATACTTTGTCCCAGCATGGTCTGAGAGGCCATATTGCCCCTTCTATGGATAAATTCTTGATGGTGCAGGAGTCGCGAATGAACGGCCTTCTTCAACATTCCGCACAACAGGTAGAAGTGCAGCGATCCGCTCTCCAACAAGTGGCGAACCATCTCTCCATTACTGCCAGCAACATCGGACAAATCATATCTCACTGGATGGGACACCCAGACTCAGATAAAGCAGCTAACCTTTATCACGAACTCGAAAAGTCTTACAGTCGATATGTTGATGCTGATAACCAGTGCCGACAACTGAAGGCGGAGCACCAAGCCTTGGAGAAGCAGCTGCAAGAGTCCAACATCAAGCTTGAAAATGCTATAGAGGAGCGAGATGAACAGCGACGACTCGCCGAGAGCGCCAACTGGACGGGCTCGGCCAAGGTGTCGGATGATGCTATCCAGAGTAGGTGGAAACAGCTTGGATACAGCATCCGCGTAATGGGAAGATCTTTGGCCAAATGTCAAGTTCATTGCCACCCGAAAGGTGTCGCCAAAGACTGGCTGTCCATGGCCGTACCACGCTGGTGCAAATTATTGCCCGATGAGAACCACACAGAGTTCATCATCAGCGCTTATCTCTGGGCCATTGTCTCAGAGATCATCGAGGATGGCAGTGAGATTTTGGGAGGCGAGCTTGGAGTAAACTTCAAAGCGATTCGTAATGAATTCATTGGTATGTACTGTTAAGTATCATAGATTTACTCAAGTATCTAATACCACTGCTCGTAGGACTTGCTCTCGAGGGAGACAAACCTTTAGGCCGTGGTCTAACTCTTCGATATGTTGTACGATGGGCTGCCCAGGGCGCAGCTTTCCTTGGACACTTCTTTGTCCGTGATGAGCAAGCATTCAGAGCTCGAGCAGCTGCAGAGATTGAGGAACTGAAAGCTTTCTGTGCCCTCCCCAAAGACAAATCAAGCGCTCCTCTCCTCCAGGAGATGAAGGATATCATTGAAGCTGCAATGGAGTTGGATGAGATGTTGATGAATTCTAAGGCGATCTTTACCATCTGTTGGCCCGAGACCCACAGTTCGAAGAAACAGCGGTTCGATAAAACCAAGATGGAGGCCTTTGTTCATGGCAAGGACTTAACATCCAAGACTGTTGTCGAGTTCGCCATTTCGCCCATGCTCATGAAGATGGGTAACGCTGATGGCTGCAACTACGACAGCCAGATGGTTGTCTGCAAAGCTTCGGTTGTGTGTCGTTAAGCTGTTGTTACTACTGAGACAAGGGTCACAGCGAGAAAGCCCCTCATGGCAACGACTATCCGAGTGCGAAATAGCAGTGTTTCTGGTGACTGAGGTAGCAGTACTGATTCCTATGTTTATGATTTTGGCAGGGTGATAAGGAAGGTTCATTGCCATGGATTCAAGGCCAGTTTGTTGGAGGCTAGTATGCCATCCTGGACGACATAAGAGATGAAGGAAGTCATAATGTCACAGTAGCTTGTTGCTAATAAACCTTCTGTCTTACATGGTACTGGGGCAATGATGGTTCTCGGTTTCGTTCACCTTTACACAGAAAAGGAATAGTGTGTACTAGATCTCTGCAGCCTGTCAAGCCCACGCGGGGATAGTTTCGGTGAGAGGAGCACGAGGGAGAGTCAGCTGTCATTGTACAGAGTTTGTGTTACCGTAGTGTCTAGTGTAACGAACTATTGGTTCACTATGGAGGCGAGAACGGCGGCCTCAAAAGGCTTGACTGATAGGGTGTGATTTGGTCATCATTATGCTCTCGTGTGCAGTCATGGGAGAAAGAGGGGTTGATTCTTGGCCTTTTCGCCATTGTGTAGCAGCTGCTCTGAATAATTGATATAGTTGTCGAACATGTCGACTGATTTAGATTGAGAGTCGGAATGTTTTGACCGAATTTCTCGTTTGTTTCGAATCAGTGAATGGTCGAGACAATTCAAGCTCTCGCACGTGCCAACGGTTGTCTCTAACTCAGGTCAGTCTCAGTGTCAATCTCCAGGGATCCGGTTAGTTATCAGGGGCCCGGGCCTTGATGCCGTTGCAATTTGTATGGTTGTCCATTTGGTGACGAATCAATGTCAATTACAGAGGTACATACAGATTAGATCTTACCAGTCCAAATCTGTCGAGTCTCCGGTTCAGGTCCCGAGACCCAAAGATAATGAGACGACTACCGTAGAATACCGCCCATATGACAAGTTTATGCGGAGGATGAATACCGAGGATGTTAAGTCAGAGAAAACAATAGGGATAGACAACTTGGTGAGAATCTTTACTCTTATCAAGTCTTGTCAAACTTGGTTCTGCCACATTCTCACGTATCATCATCCAAGTAATGGCTTGATACCCCTGCTTCACGCCCAACCTCGCATTGCTGAGCCTCCCTTCCATTGGGCGCCGATCAAGAACCACCCCGGACGAACCAGTCTTGGCTGAAGTGCTTGTAATTGAGCTTCTGTTTCAGTCTTTTTTTATATTTTGTTTATTTATTTTTTGTGGCTTGTCTCTCTGTCTGCCTGTGTCTTTTGTCGTCTATCGTGACCTCAATACGACGAGGTCAGCTCTGTCCAATGATCCTTTCAAGACGTCAACTGAACTGTTATCACTAACCACAAGACGCCCTAGTTCGAAATCACTGAACTTTGCCCGACAAACAAGAGAAGAGGGTGTGGAACCTTGTTCCATAGCCTGTCTAGGTGATGGCAAAAAACTTAAGACCTCGATCCTAAGTGACAAAAATATTTAGGTAAGACTTAGTCGGCTCTTTAGTTAGTTTATTTTTGTTCCCTAATTTTAAGTTCTATGTCTTCTGACACCCTGAGGCCTGTCCAAGCATGTCCTCCACTGTTGGTTCATAGCCTGAGCCTGAGCCGCCACTTCGCTTCCAATTCGACCTTATCCGGCTCCGCTCCGTTGCTCTACTACGCGCTGTAAGCTCTCGACCGGCCTCAACTCAACTCCTCATCTCGTCTTGGCTTTTTTTTTCTTTCTTGCTTTGCTTTGTGGAAGTCTTGGTGTAACTAAGGAACAAGGTCAAGGTGGAGGTCTTAGTGTGTAAATACCTTACCTTTCCTTGCCGAGAAGACACTACCACTACCTGTCTCTAGTTGACTTATCTTTTTCACTTCTGCAACCACTTGATCCGTTGTTTCTTCCTCTTTCACAACAAACTCTAGAGCCTCATCCGCTGCAATTGATAACTGGGCTTGTCTTTATTTGTGTCAGCGTCTGATTCAGGCACTCGACTTATCGTCTTTTCTACTCTGTCGACGTCATCGCATGCGAACTACTCCGCCCGCTGTATATCTTGCTCTATCGCCTCTACCTACAGCACCTGTAGCACTACACCTATAACAATACCGATACTTACTGTCTTCCGCCAACACCTGACACTCAACGTTTTGCCTTTAAACGCCTTGGCAATCTGACTTTTCTTTCAACTCACCTTACGATTACCTGAATTGCTTTTCCTGTTAGTTTTGTCTTGTTCAGCATCTCCAATACCTGGCCCGACTCCGTGTAAGTCTACCTTGTCCTCTACACTGTGGCTATGCCTATTTTTTCACTCGCGTCGTCAACACTTGAATGCGCCGCAACCCTTCCATATGCAATTTTCACTCAGCGTCAAACTCTTCAGATGTGACTCATCCTAACGTGGACTCTTTCCAGATTCGAACTCGGTCTTTGCAATTTCAGCACTATCTCCGATTTCGTTCCGTTCGCCTTTTGTATCGTCTCCGGCCTCATCCCGGCGTTAACAGGCCTCCCCACGACGTCATCACCGCCGCAAAATCCATCCGCCGACTCACTTCAACATCTCGTGCTTCAACTTGAAGCATCTTCCAAAACTGCCCAAAACGGACGCATCAAGGAGTCATCGTCGCTCCTCCTCCTCCTCCTTTTTCTTAAACATCGATCGCTTCTTTCACCCTCCTTAACATCTCCCTTGACCTAAGCCCGACCTTATCTGCGCCGAGGAGGATCGCTGCGAATCGAACCGCACATCACCAGTGAAGTTTGGGATAACCACTGTTGATAGTCGCGGGAAACAATACCATGGGAAACAACAACTCCACTCCAAGCGGATCCAACTCCAAAGGTTCCGGCTCGGCCGGGCCTGATGGACCCCTCCAGTCTTACCCATCTTTCAGCAGATCTGACACCAAAGAATCGTCACGCTCGTTTCGATCTCTGGGTTCGAAGATTCGCGGTAGCAAGTCGGATAGTCCCAGAAACTCACAGGTTCTATCCAATGGTGACACTGTGACTGAAACAAAGACTGAGGAACGACGATCCAGTAGGCATGGACGTTCAAGCTCTTCTCGACTGAGCCGCAGTGAGCTCCCCCCGCTCAACACCGCTGCGACAGACATGTCAGCATCCGAATCAGCCCTTGCAGATTCTGCCATTGGAGAAGAACAGCCACCCCCTTCTCCCGTTCAAGGCAATACCAAGGGCGGTAATCACGATGTCAGCGCAGCGCAAGCATCGGGAGAGGTTGACCATGTTTCCGACCAACCTCCCTCTGTCAATGCTGGAGCTACTGCGCATATGCAAGCTCCCGGCCAGTCTATTCTGGTGAAGCGAGAAAACACCATCAACCCGGTTAATAGCCCTTCTGCTGAGTCAAAGACCGAAGGAAACTCCAATGTCGCCATGTCTGAGATTAAGGATATCGATCTTGACGACTTTATTAAGCGACTCTTGGATGCGGGTTATGCTGGAAAGGTTACCAAGAGCGTCTGTCTCAAGAATGCCGAGATTGTTGCCATATGCCAGAGGGCTAGGGAAGTCTTGCTGTCGCAACCGGCTCTCCTGGAACTGGATGCTCCAGTCAAGGTTGTGGGTGATGTCCACGGCCAGTATACCGATGTTATCCGCATGTTTGAGATGTGTGGGTTCCCTCCAAACTCGAACTACCTTTTCCTCGGCGACTACGTTGACCGAGGTAAGCAGTCTCTCGAGACTATTCTACTGCTCCTCTGCTATAAGCTCAAGTTCCCCGAGAACTTCTTCCTCCTCCGCGGAAATCACGAGTGCGCCAATGTCACGCGAGTTTACGGCTTTTATGATGAATGCAAGCGAAGGTGCAATGTCAAAATCTGGAAGACGTTTATTGACTGCTTTAACACTCTACCTATTGCTGCCATTGTCGCCGGCAAGATCTTCTGTGTCCACGGAGGACTTTCACCTGCTCTAGTTCACATGGACGATATTCGAAACATTGCTCGACCGACAGATGTCCCCGACTATGGACTACTAAACGATCTTCTTTGGTCCGACCCCGCCGACATGGAACAAGACTGGGAAGCCAACGAGAGAGGTGTCAGTTATTGTTTCGGAAAACGAGTCATAACCGAATTTTTGGCAGTACATGATTTTGACCTTATTTGCCGTGCGCACATGGTGGTTGAGGATGGCTATGAATTCTTCAATGATAGGGTTCTAGTAACAGTCTTCAGTGCCCCCAATGTAAGTCACCCATCTCCGCATCTCCTCGGATAATCGGCTAACTCGTATAGTACTGCGGCGAATTTGACAACTGGGGCGCTGTCATGTCGGTATCTGCGGAGTTGCTTTGCAGCTTTGAGCTTCTGAAACCTCTTGACTCAAGTGCTCTGAAGAGTCATATCAAGAAGAGCCGAAACAAGCGACAGCACATGCTCAACAGTCCGGTATGGTCCACAGTCAAGCATCATAAAATCTTGTCTAATTTTTGTCACAGCCCGCTATGGTCCAGCCTCAGAGCGTGTAATAGTATACATTGCGAATACGAATCAATTTTTATGCCGCTTCCTCTATTGAGACACTCATTTAACGAATGACTGCAATCCGAGGGCAACCCGGACATTGCTGTCCATTTTTCACCAGAAGAGCAGCGCAAACAGATCAACTCTTGAACCAGAGTATGAACAGGTCCAGAATGGGCTTGGGTACCGAGAACAAGCACACTCAGTACACAGTTGCCAGTACCCGGTGTGACAGCCGCAAGGTCACGGTTCTGTTCCGAGTGACGGACGTAACTGTCCTAATCAAAAGACCTGAAATGGTTGAATCGGCACACAAGACCTAGAATAGTGTCGCTGTGTATAATTTGGAGTTTGGGAAAGGTTGGCCTATTACTTTAGGCACACTAGTAAATGACTGATTGGAGGATTGGGAAGGATGCCTTATAGAGTATCAAGGGCTTATAGCAAGATCCGAGATCTTGATTTGTGCATAGCACCAGGAATTGAGTACAAGCAGTTCCTATCAATATGTTTATGCTTTTATACATGTAGTGAATCGAATGTGATGATGATTGGCCAATGCAGGGTGGTGTGCTTAGTCATCGAGTGGCGACGAAAATTGATCGTCTAAATCACCAGCGATCAGCTTCACATCAGACAATCACCCCAAAATGCAACGCCACGCCTTCCGTTCGGTGTGCAGCCGGACAAGGCCAGAACTCGAGCAGGCCTCGGATGCTTTTCGAAACTATGCTCGCCAATTCTCAACGACGCAGATTCCAGCCGCCGATGGCCCCAGTCCTACTACCCCGAGGCCGGCTCGAAGCCAGGCTGGTAAGCCTAAAATCATCGATATAAAGAGTATGCCCCTGCGCGGACGTGGGGGCCTCAGAGGGCGCGGTGATGCTCGTGGACGAGGTGGTCTTATGTATAGAGGTCGAGGTGGCTTTGGCAGGGGAGGCTCATCAGCTCAGGATCGATCTTCGACACCTGTTCGAACTTCTTCACCTACGAGAGGAGGTCGTGGTGGTTTTGGTGCTAGCAGAGGAGGACGAGGTGCTCGTGGAGGCCGTGCCCGTGGTCGAGGTGGAAGAACCAACGATCGATCGAGGGACGATGAGGACAAGGATAAGAAGAGGATCGACCGAAATGAATTCAACACATTGGATCCCGACGAGAAGTCCTTTGACGACAACATTCGATTCGGTATCACATCTGAGTACAAGCCATCGCTCACACTCGAATCCATCAACGAATTTGCACCCGTTGCACCAAATACCCCTTCTGGAAAATCGGCTGCTGTTCTTCAGAACCTCAGTGTCCTTGGCACGGCTGATCACGTCGGCACACCAGAAGCTTTCCAGCCCAAATATTACGCCTCCGAGATTGAGACCCATGGTATTCGCTTCTTTGCCGACCCTCAAGTTAAGGAGGCTGCCGAGAAGTACCTCCAGGAGAAGCTAAAGGCTGAGGGCAAGGAATCCACGGGCCCCATTATTACCGACACCGAGGAGGCCATTCGTCAGGTCATCACACAGCGAGCTATTCAGGGTCAACATGAGATACCCAAGTTCGCTTCAGACCCTCTCGGTGTCTCCCGCTCATGGCATCTCAGGGCCGAGACTTACTCTGCCAACGATGTGAACTCCTTCGAGACGAAGTTAACATCACTGCTAGCAAAGAAGCCCGCTGCCGCAAAAGGTGGAAAGGCGCGTGCTTAAACAGATTAGATCTTAGGATCAGTATACACTTGTCACGATATGTAATACTACAATATTTTGCATCTATCATACAATTGCCATCTATAGTTGACGGATGGTCTGTGCTTCTTCCTGGTCGATTTCCTTCATCTTCTTGTCTTGCACCTTTTGAAGCTCTTTCTCGGCCTTCTTGACGATGTCAGGCAGTACAGTACCTGTCTTCTTCCAGTCCTTGAGTGTCTTTTCATGTCTGGATCTAGCATTGCGAATGCGGTCCTTCCAGTGCTGTACTGTCTCTTTGATTCGTCGCTCGACATCATCCTTGCGCTCGAGCTCCACCTTGAGGAGGAGCTCAAGCTCGTTGTCCTCTGATCGCTGGGGTTGCTGGTTGAACTCGCGGCTAGCTTGCACTGCTGACATGATAGGCTTGATGTATTCCTTGTCGTTCACAAGCAGTGAAATAGCTCGACCGGATCGAGGAACGACCTGCGCCAGCTCTCGTAGAGGGAATGTCACATCTTTGCCATCGTGATCCTTCATAGGCACAGGCAACGAGCCCAAATTGGTAGGATTGAACCGTCCACCATGTATCATGCCCGCCAACTGGGTCTTGAAGTGCGCATCAATAGGAGCATACGCAGCAATAACAGCTGTAAAATCGAGAGGATCTTCCGGATCCGGCAGCGGCACCTTTGCAGTATCGAATTCGGCCTTATTCATAGAACCCGCAGCTGCCTTCGCATTGGCACTGTTGGGGCTATTGCTAGGCGCCGTGATTTTGCGCTTCTTAAGCAGAGAGGAAGAGGTGCTGAAGGCGCGGGGTGTAGCGGCTATCGATTGGAGAGGAGTTGGGCTGGTTTGGTCAGTCAATTGCATGATGAGGTGAATTGTGAGATGAGACGTACCCCTCTGATCGCGCGAGTTGTCGCAGGCATGTTCGTAGAGGGCCATTGGCTCGTGACATTGCCATTGTGTTTAGTAGGTGCTGGATGATGGTTTTCTGGTGTTGGGAGTTTAAGTGAGGGTCGAAATTCCTGCACGACGTCAGATCAGGACCTGGTTGTGGGTGATAAGATAAGCACTGGTATTGAAACATCAAGACAATTGATAACGTACTGACTTGAATGTTAGAACATTCATTTAGTTGTTTCATAAGGAATTTCTATATGTTATTAGTAAGAGAAGCAGGTTATCTTGAAGCTGTTAGTGGTCTCACGCAAGCATTAGGATAATTCTTTCTATCAAGCAGACAGACAGCAAATCCTTAACACTAATACAGTTTTCTATGAACAAGCTCTATTCCATTGAACTGAGTCAACCAAACAGGTAGCGAAGATAGGGCCTAGTTTATTCAGGACTATTACCTTCAAACTTACTATCTCCAAGTCATTCTTTTAAAAGGATAGAACTTGTCAATTTCACATTTCTCTATACCAAGTTTGAATGAAAACTCTGCCTATTACGATAAGGAGGTAAGGATTACTTATTTAATCAATAGAACCCCTCAGCGTTTTTCTAATATTGGAATCACTTAAGTATTGATTCGAGTGGGCTTATGTTTTACAAGTGCTGTATTGTCTGCGCCGTTGTATATTGAATCCTAGATAAAAGCAAACTGAAATTGTGAGATATGCTCCACCTTACAAAAGAAATAGAGCGATATACCTCCATTTTAATTAGGGGTAAGTATTGAAATATATCTTTATGAATATCTATCGAGTGACCTAGATACGTTCGGTGAGCGCCTAACGCACTGTAGTAGATCCTGAGACAGCCGACCGTTATGTTTTCAATGCTCTCAGTGCCAAAATACCTCTAATAAATGCCATATAATGGTCTTCTGATTATTTCTCCTTTCGAAGTTTCGATTAAATATTACCCAGTCTGATTCATCGACTCAAAATTACCATTGTGTCATTTAGTCATTTTCTTACCATGGGCATTATGTCTTATGATAAGAGGGTAGAATTTGTAACTAGGTCGTGTGGTGTAGTGGTATTATCATGTTTCCTTTACAACGTCGACAACGTTCGTATATCGGAAAAGGTCGCAGGTTCGAACCCTGCCACGATCAAATTTGCTTGTCTCTGTCCAGACAGATGCCTCGTATTTTTGGAGATCTGAAGTCAGCATGTCTGTTTTTTTGAATCAATATAGTGGCGTTTGTTTTTCGGAGCATTACAACGTAATACTCTTGCATATCAAGCGGTTGAATAAACCGTCATTTATGAGAATCAATAAAATCAAAGCTCAACAGCAGCGCCACTCTGCATTATTCCTTTACACGATAGCAATTTGAAGGTAGTTTTAGCCTTGAAGAACTGGCAATACTTGATTGGGACGAAGGAAGAAGTCAAAGAGGTAGGAAATCTTTGGCCGAACCGTTGTGAAGTGCCATATTGGTCACTGTGTTGGACATGCTCTCGTCGAATCGCTCTGATATTCTCGAATGAATACGGCGGCGACATGTAACTCATCTTCAATGAATAGGAATCATCGTTGAAAAATAGATTATTTACTTCATGGCCAGCAACCGTTGCCTCTGCTCATCCAAAGAAAGTACCTGGATGCAGTGTTTGCTCTGCTGGCGGCAGCTTCATTCTTCATTACATGAGCTACCGAACAAAACTTCCGCTATATATTCTACTTATCAAATTATGACTGAAGAGGCTTGCCCATTCCTCCATATGTGATCATCTTTGTAATCTGATATTCCCCAATTCCGTACAGCGAACCCTCACGACCGAAGCCGCTCTCCTTGACACCACCGAACGGCGCAGCAGCATCAGAAATAATACCAGTGTTGACACCAACCATTCCCACCTCAAGAGACTCGGCAATGCGGTGCACACGTCCAAGATCGCGAGAGAAGAAGTAACCAGCCAGACCCACCTCAGTGTTGTTGGCCATCTTGACTACCTCCTCCTCTGTCTCGAAGGGGAAGACACCAGCAACGGGTCCAAAGGTCTCCTGGGAGGCCATGTCCATCTCAGGGGTCATGTCGCGAATGACTGTGGGTGCATAGAAGTTGGAGCCAAGGTCGTTGAGCCGCTTTCCTCCGATGGTGATCTTTCCACCCTTCTTCTCAGCGTCCTTGACATGAGCCTCGACCTTCTCAATAGCTCGGTCGTGGATCAGAGGTCCATGAGTAACCCCCTGGTCGAAACCGTTACCTACACTGAATGCCTTGACCTTTTCAGTAAACTTGGACACAAATTCATCGTAGATGCCGCGCTGGACGTAGATTCGGTTGGCGCAAACACAAGTCTGTCCTGAAGATCGGAACTTGGAGGCGATAGCTCCAGCAACAGCATCATCCACATCAGCATCATCGAAGACGATGAAAGGAGCGTTACCACCAAGCTCCATAGAGAGCTTCTTGAGAGTACCGGACGATTGCTTCATAAGAAGCTTCCCGACGCCGGTGGAACCGGTGAATGAGACCTTTCGGATAGTAGGATCAGAAGTGAGAAGTTCGCCGAGTTCGGGGGTATTCTCGTGTGAAGTCACGACGTTAACAACACCCTTGGGGATGCCTGCACGATGTGCTAATTCAGCCAAGGCGAGTGAGGTAAATGGTGTTTCGGCAGGGGACTTTGCGACGACTGTGCAACCTGCTGCCAAGGCTGGTCCGATCTTTCGCGTGATCATGGCGGCAGGGAAGTTCCAACTAAAAACGTCAGTCACGAGTCTTGCGGGACTGAAACTATCTTACGGTGTGATGAGACCGCAAACTCCAACTGGCTCCTTGATAGTCCAAACACGATTTCCAGGGACCGAGCTAGGAATAGTATCACCATATACTCGTGGCGCTTCCTCACTGAACCACTCGAGAAAGTTGGCAGCATAAGTTGTCTCGCCCTTGGCATCGGCAATAGGCTTTCCATTTTCCCAGGTAATAATCTTTGCGATATCCTCAGCGTTGGCGGTCATTTGATCATACCAAGCGCGCAACAGCCTTGAACGCTCACGACCAGTCTTGGCGCGGAATGAAGGGAAAGCATCTGCTGCCGCGCGTATGGCTAATTGGGTATCTTTGGAGTTGAACTCGGGGCATGTACCGATCAGTTGGCCAGTGGAAGGATCTGAGCTGTTAGCATATGAAGGCGACAAATGAGAGATGGAAGCTCACCATGAACTTCAAAAGTCTTGCCGGAGCCGGCCTTGACCCATTCGCCATTGACGTAACAAACATCATGCTTAAGAAGAGAAGGATCTTTGAGCTACACAGAGTCAGTCATATGATCAAACTGAAAGATCACTGAGTGTGTACCTTTGGAGGAGCGACATTGGAAGCTTTCCTTGTAATCATCAATGAGATGACTGCAGATTGTCGTAAAGTACCTCGCGAAGGAGCGGCCAATCGTTGAAGAAGAGCCATCTTGATATCCTGACTCACTACCAACTGAAATCTAATCGATAGTATTATCAATCAATTGAATAGATAAAGTGTCGAGAATTGGAGTTTTATTGTTGCCGATGACGGATCAAGGTTGGTGATGGCGGGGTGACGTCTTGTTAAACAATGAAACCTGAGCTTGCTTGTGTGGGGTTGACTAAAGCTCCCGGAGCCGGTATCTCAACCACTATCGGCTCCGGCGGGACCGGCACCAGAGTTCGGCTTGTTATTATCAGAGGCCGAGTAATTAACCTCAAATAGTTCAAGAATAGAGTTGTATCTGGAACTTTTCGCCGTTCTTCAGCCTAGAAGCATTGACACCGGCAATCCTTGTGGATCTATTCAAGCTTTCGTCGTATTTCACCAAGTAACCGGGCAGTGTTTACGAAATATGTAACTCTTCGCGAAGGACAATTGATCTGACTGTCAGTGAATTATCATGTTCATATATAACAGTTAATGGAAGTTGAGCCTCGTTGGGCTATGTATGTTCCTTGGTATATCATCCTTAACTCCAAACACCCAATGCTAATTAATGATAGTGGCCTTTCATGATATATCCCACTTATTTCGTCCCAATCTTTGTTCAACCATATCTGTTTTGCTGAGATCGTAGTGGCAGTTGGCGATCCAGAGTGTGGAAAGCCTGTGTTCGAGGAGTATATGGCATCGCTCGAATGCTGGGACTCTTCATGTTGTGCATTTCCCATACGCCACCCTTCGGCTCCGAAGTCGTGGATCCATCTTCCTCATCGTCTTCATCGGAGACATCGTTAATCTTGTTGGGAAGCATAGCGTATATGCAGAATCCCAAATTACATACATAAATCACCCTACATCTCTGTTAGTAAAACTGGGGGACTTATAGAATCTGTATCCTAAATCACTTACATCAAGTAAACAGCGACTACAAGCGAGTATCGAGCAATCATACAGCTCTTGTACTTCCCGTAGGGCTTGGCAATATCGCATCCAATACGGTAATACCAGGCTGCAGGCGCGGGGTATCGCGAATCGGTATAGTCGGGTCCAATGGTTCCGTAGACGCAGACAGTGTAGAGGGCGACCATGCTGGTATTAATAAAAGTGGCAAAGATGGGATACCAGACTTTCATGATGAAAGCAGTAAGCTTGCCGAGAAGGAAGAAAAGTGAGATAATCGAGATAGCGACGTTGTAATCAGTAAAACTGTTCATGTTAGTCTATCCCTCATACAGTTAAATATATACTCACGTTCGTGTCCAGATGAGAGCTACCTTTGGCTGAGGTCGATGATTGGCATAGGCATAGAGAATTCTAGCTGGGTTCGAGTTGAGAGGAGGATCATGCTCCCAGCCAATCTGCCACATGTCGGTACGGTAGAGATTTGGTTGAGAAATGCCGAAGATGACCAGAGCAGGTACAATTCCAATCAGCTCAAGAGGCATTAACCACCAAGTTCCCTTTCTCGATATGCGAGGCCATTTTCGGAATAAGATGCGGTAATTCCTGGTCTTGGCAGGTTTATCTGTGTGCTCTTGTTGAGCGCGTTTGAAGGCTGGGAACTTCATATTGTCGGTTAATCTGGTTTAACTGCTTCGTAATGTTGGAGTTCAATGTTGCGCTTGTCGGCTGCTGGTAGCAGCTATGTAGTGTTCCACATGCGATATCGTACAGAGTCTTAATTGAGACCGTCAAATTCGTCTTTGCTGACCGGCAGCTCAATTCAATAAAGATGTAAAAAGCAGTCCTGGGCGGCCAGGTCGGGGTGGGCAGCCGTTTAAGGGCCTGGGAGGTGGCCATCAGCTGAGAGGGGACCCCATGTTGGACCAACTGTGAGAGGCTCTCGAAGTGAGAAAAGCCGCCGTGATGCTGCGTGAAGGACCTGTAGCCAGCCTGTGAGCGGGCGCCTGGAGTGATACTTTGATGGCAATCACTGCATCTCGAGGATAAACATCAGCGGCGTGGGCCAATCATATCGTAGAAGTGAGGTGCTATCACCACTTGTCTCCTCTGTTAAGCGCCCGGGTGGAAAGCATGAGATGCCCGATGGTGATGGACTAGCCCGATTGGTTGAGTTGGTGGTTGGAGATGCAACCTCATGTGGCTGACTGGCCAATCAGAAAACAATAAATCAGTTGAAGATGTGCCCTCGAGTGAGTGCCGCAGGGATTAGGAACCGCCAACTCTTTGCCGTTCAAGTGCTCGCAGATTCAATTCCTGGTGATCTTCCTGGAGACCGGCAAGAACGGGTATTTAATGTTGGTTCTTGGCCAGATTCGTCAAGATTTAGCCGCCCGTCACCATCTATCAGTCGAGTCTCTATGGAAATGGCCTCAGTGTAATATCTCGACATACCGATTATCCGAGATTGAGGCTGATACCAGTCACGATGCACTACATAGTATGGAAGGTTCATTTGTGAATATCATCAGGGAGCTGGCGGCTAACAATAGCAAGAGTCGCATCTCCAAAGGAAAGTCGTGTCAAGCCATGGACAACTCCAGTTTGAATTCGGTGATCGAATGAGGGCATTCCCAACCCTTACTAATGTGTAATACTCAGACTTAGTAAGTAGCCTCTGGTCCGGGCTTCGGAACAGACCGTACCATATGCTGTGCCCTGACTATGAACGATCTTTTACAAGAGCTAAGGTATAAAGAGAAGATAGCATAGCTTGGGTATCAGGGTCCTCACTTTCTTGTTAGTGAGAAAAAGAGGATCACTTGCTTCCGCGTCTTATCGGGCACTAATTAGTGAGAAACCCTCGCAATAATGGATATCAAGACGTTGACTAATCTCTTAGACCTGGTACACCAGCCAGCCATAAAACCGTAAAGAATGCACTTGATTCAGCCACATCGTCACTTGAGGAGGAGACTCCGCCGTCACGGCAATAACGGGCATGGCTTACACGGAAAGAAGCCGTCAAAAATTACAGATTTTACTGAACAGTATCCACACCGCCTCACATTTGGAAATTATGGACCATGAGCTGGGTCAGCCAACTCGGCCGAATAGCCTAGGTATCGTCAACGGAGAAAAAAAGACGCCAAAAATCAACGTTACCTTCATCTTTGCCTCATAAAAATCTAAAAAGTCCTAAGTTCGGCCCAAGTATAAATGATTCTGATTCAATATTAGAGGCTTAAAAATTGGGCGTTTTTTGGCGTCAAAATTCAAGGTCAAAAGCCAAGCCAAGACCAGGGGCAGACTTCGAGACCATGTTCTCTGGAGACAGTCCTTCTCACAAAAAGACAGGGGGAGTTGAAGACCTGCGGGGCCCTGAGCTCAAGGAATGGGTAAAACAGACCGTTCTAGAACTCATTGATCGTCATTGACACTTCTTGATG
Source organism: Fusarium algeriense (assembly GCA_002982035.1). Classification (NCBI taxonomy): domain Eukaryota; kingdom Fungi; phylum Ascomycota; class Sordariomycetes; order Hypocreales; family Nectriaceae; genus Fusarium; species Fusarium algeriense. The sequence continues at coordinate 75,256 of PVPY01000370.1, read as the reverse complement.
GAGGAGAGTGAGTTCCACGCATCCGTTCCACAGACCCAAACCATTTATCCATTGTCCGAAGAGATCGGGATTTTTTCCCTTCTTTTTTTCTACCTTTTTCCCCTTAGCTCTGGTCTAAGTAGTTGATGACTCGCTCCGTAAATATGTGTTTCCTTTTACGTTATCCCTTTCCTTGGAACCTGCATGTATTGACATGACATTGCGGCAATAAGAAATACATGCCTCGGTAGTTTTGTGTCAAACACCCCCACTCATGTCAAGTCAGGTCAGGTCAAGTTACCAATACAATTGCATGTAACTCAGGGTCTTTACTTGAGTGAGAGGAGTGAATCTTGTGACAAGCCAGCCATTAAAAAGTGTCCAGTTGGTCGGATTGAACTGCTAAACAAGGCCCAACATCCATGGAATGTCTATGGTCAGTGATCAAACAATGGTGCCAAGACGTTGCACCGATGGTTCCACCGCCGTTAATGTTTAATACAGGGATCTTTATCAATATTGATTGTGCATGTCGAGGCTCTCGGCTCTCGTCTCCCGTGTTTGAGTTCCGTTCCGATAAAGCATTGAATGGTTCGATATACGATGATCGACATAAGAAAAAGGGAAAAAGCCTGATGGGCTACTAATTACTAACAAAGATTCCCAAAGTCTAAAAACTTGTTCAGTTCCCTTGCCTTTCTCATGACTGGTTGAGATGGGTTGAAGCGGGACGGACCAGGTCCGGTGGTCTGGGTTCGTGTGTAGCGGCCAGAAAAATAGCTGGCCGCATATGTACGTGTGGGACTGCTTACTAGAGACGGCAGACGGCAGATGTGAAGTTGTCGGCGGAGATGTTGTTTTGGGAGATACTACTGCCGTATGTAGGTCATTGGTCATCTCGAGGAGGTGAGTGTTATCATCACTGATCTTTCGCTTCTTCCACATCAAGTAACTCCGTCAGTGATCATGAGTTTATGTCCAGGTGGTCAACTCCCATGTCCTATCCCCTGTCAACTCCAAGGACCCAGACCTCGAAAGCGGGTAGGTTATTTGTTGCCAAGATGATAGATATCCACTTACAAGCCGCCTCACGCCAATTCCCCGTCCTAATCTCCATGAACGAATATGACCCCGGTAATTAACCCCGGTTCACTCTCTTATGCTGTGCTGTTCCCTTTTGTTTTGTGATAGACTCAGAGTCAAGCCGAAAGCTGAAGCTGATCAATGAGATGAAGCCCAACTAGAATATGATTGCACTGTACTGTATGCATCCGTAAGCAAACGTTGATCTTTTCTTCCTCTAGATTAGACATGACTATCTGTCATGCCCCCTTTGTCTGTCTGTCTGTCTGTCATTCAATGTGAAATGTCACCACTAACTAGTCTCGTGCCTGTTCCTCTCGAAATGCTATATTCCGATTCTCCCATCCCATCCATTATTCCCATACCCATCCCATTCAGTCGGTTTATATGGCCTAGTCTAGTCTAAAAATTCAGATGCGGAGCAATGATCAGCATCTTTCCATCCTTATCTTACTCTAACTGCCACTTTATTCGTTCATCTTGTTAATCTTCTTTCCTTCATCGACACTCTATTGTGACGTTGACTGACCACGTTCTTTTCCCTTGTCCCCTCTCTCGGCTAACAAACAACCGACGTCAAATATCTGGAGCCTTTTCTCATTGACAATTGCGGCTCTTTTTACCAGCCCCGAATTGTTACTGCTTTATTGTACCTACGCTACGCTACATGCCAGGACCCGTTTAGTCCGCTTTGATTCCGATTCCGCCACCCCAAAACCAGCCTAACGCAGAGTTTCCGTTCGAGTCAATCAATATTGGATCGAATGCTTTCGTCAATTGAATTGAACCGTGTTGGTCATTGGTTTGTTTTTCCCTTTCGACAAGCGAATCATCCTTCAAAATCGAGTCAAGCTTTTAAAAAGTATGTACAACCAATCTTCACTACCTGCACTCCACTCACTCACTGAAAGACCCCCGGACTACGGCCATAATACAGCACCGTACAACCGAATTTTAGCTGCAAATCCCCTGCAACTCATACCCTCTGATCCCATATCCCATCTCGATCCTCATCCCATTTCTTCCCCTCTCCCCCTTCAACCCATCGCGGCGGCTGTATTTCTCAACATATACTTAGCTGCCCGAGCTTTTACTGCGCCGCGTGACAGGTACTGTACCTACCTACTGACTGTTGCAGCTGCCCGTCCGTACAGTAGAGGTACTGCTACATCAGAGTCTCCCCACTTCATAGGCAACTTCCACCACTGTTATTCCCACGCATACGGTTCACTCATACGCTACGCACACCCGACCTCGCAGACACGCCCCTCATCGCATCTTGAATCTCGATCTCTTGCTGGCCGCTGCGCAAGGCCCCAAAGCCACTGGCCACTAGGTGCCAAGGATTCGCAGTCCCTCCGGGGCTTCGATTCCCTCCTCTTCTCCAGGCGCATTCATGCAGCGGCCTTCTAATTTCAACTCTCCCTCGTCTCCTTCTGCCTCTGCCTCTTCGAATTGTCCCGTCGCAGACTCAACCGATCAAGAGAAGGAGGGTTACAAAAAACATCCACCACCAGCCTCAGCCTCAACCTCAACCTCTGCTCCGGGTTCGGTACCCACATTTGCGACTCCAAGCAACGACACCACCACAAACAGCACGACTAACACTGAGCTTGATACCGACGTTTCAGTTCTCTCTACTGCTACCACGGCCGCGGGGGAAGCTTTCAACAGGGTTACCATAACTGGCAGGAAAGCCCACGACTCTCGTCGCATATCAGAAGCACCAGCATGGAGGCACGACCTTAGCATACCAAACTTGGCCTCTATCGCGCCCTTTTCTGACTTTTCGACCTCGTTCTCGTCAGCTTCGACTACCGGCGCTATTCACCAGTCAAGTTTGTCCGCCGCCGGTAGTCCACGAGGTCTTAGCGCGTCCACGCGAGGGCTTCCACAGACTCCCATTCCAGCGAAGCGTCCCTCCGCCCCGACCAGAGGTGAACCCGTCATGCACCCATCACCCATCAAGAAAGCCCGCACCGGGGCCTCACCACCTCGAAAGGTCGAACTTCCTAACCAAAACGCGAATTTTGATCCATCAGCAAGGGGAAAGCAGCAAGGGCCCCTCTCACCTCTCTTCTTCTCACACACGCCAGCGAGGCACGTCCATCGCCCGGCTAGCTTTCCCACCACTGATCCTGCTGCTTCTATGTTATCACGTATGCGAGAAGACCCGGCTGGCTGTGTCACGACCTTGAAGTTGCCTCGTGCAAGCGTGAGCTCCATCAGTCCGGGAAGATCAGAGAGCACTCCTGGTAGTTGGGGTTCTTCAATGGACGCCCCTGCTCATACTACGACTCCAGATAGTCGTAGTCTCCCTCCTGGGCTGCAGATGCTGCAAGGTGTTGGTGTTATCGAGTTTCTTGAGCAAGACGACAGGCCTACTTTTTTGATAGACCTGGACAATTCCGCCAATGCTAGCCGTGCCGGCTTACATATCCTCTACTACAATGCATCTCTACGAGGTGCACATGAACTGCTTGAATATTTGTCGGTGGACCAAGAGGATGCCAGTCCAGATACAGATTTCGGTCGATTCAAATCATGGATCATGACACCAGCTAAAGCTCGCGTGCCACCTGATATCCATAAGTACGCTGGCATTACCTGGACATCATCAACATTACGTCGAAGATTCCGCTTTGTTAGCGCCCAGACCAGTTTTGCTACTCCTCGGCCTAGTACTGCATTGCCGCTCATTGATGAGACAGCTGCTTCAGAAACGAGAAGTGTCGGACACTCACCGCAAATGCCAGTTACTCCTGATGCCGAGCTCGTTGATGCGCCAGATTATTTCGGCGACGCTGAAGCTCCCGATGCTAATTTTGATCGCGCAGATGTTGATGCGATTATGGAGGGAGGTGAACCGAGACTACACCCTGACGAGTTCACAAATCAAGTCTTTCAATCGCAACCCGCAAGGTCAATTTTCGATTGGACAAGGATACCAATGTCCGACTCACTTCCTCCTCATATAAAGTTTGCACGTTCTATAGATTGGGAGGCTACTCCTCTAGGGCCAATCGAAGATTGGCCTGCGGATCTCAGATCCATGTCCAACCTCATCATGGGCAGTCCACACCCCGCTGCCATGTACTGGGGTCCCCAGTTTGTGATCATCTACAACGAAGCTTATCTCGACCTTGCTGGTCAAAAACATCCCAAGCTCATGGGAGCTTGTTATATGGATGCCTGGCCTGAGATTTGGGATGAGCTCAAACCAGTGTTTAAGAGCGCACTAGAATCCGGACAGGCGACCATGAAGCATGAGAATCAGCTCTTCATTAATCGGCACGGCTTTTTGGAGGAAGCTTTCTTTTCATGGTCTATTGTTCCTTTGGTGGGCGGAGACGGCGAGGTTGTTGGACTATATAACCCGGCTTTCGAGAACACCCGCAGACGAGTCAACGAGAGACGTATGCTGATGCTTCGCGAGATCGGCGAGAGGACAGCTGCAGCTACCACTGTCGCAGGTTTTTGGCCCCAGGTGCAAAAGGGACTGGAATTCAACGAACACGATGTACCCTTTGCCCTGATCTACTCTGCCAGAGAGGACACTGAGAGCGAGGTTTCGTCATTACATTCTGGCAGTTTGATCCACTCACCTCAATTGGTTCTTGAGGGAAGCCTCGGAGCTCCAGAAAATCACCAAGCGGCGCTTCCGCAGCTCGACATGCGACAGTCTGAAGATGGTTTCGCGCCTTACATGCGTCAGTCAATGGCTGCAGGGGGCGTTCCAATTGTTCTTTCTGAGGAGAATGGTAACCTTCCTACACATCTGATTGATGGACTTCACTGGAGAGGCTTCGGTGATCCTTCAAAGACCCTCGTTGTTTTCCCCGTTATCCCGACCACTACAGGTGAATCTATAATTGGATTCATCGTTATGGGTGTCAACCCTCGCCGACCTTATGACGATGACTACAAACTGTTCGTTCATTTGTTATCTCGACAGCTGGCTACCTCAATGGCTTCAGTAGTTTTGTTCGAGGAGGAAATCAAGCGTGGTCAAAGAGCTGCCCGCCTTGCTGCACTAGACCGTCAAGAACTCTCGATGCAACTTTATCTCCGCACACAAGAAGCCGTGGAAAGCGAGTACAGGTTTACCAGAATGGCTGAGTTTGCTCCAGTTGGCATGTTCATTGCCAACTTTGCAGGCAAGATCAACTATTGCAATGATATGTGGTGGCAGATCTCAAGGCATTCCAGATCTGAAGATTCTGTCGATACTTGGATGGATAGTGTTAGAGACGAGGATAGACCGGCGCTGGAGGAGGCTTGGGATAGATTACTTAGAGAAAAGGTCACAATTTCGGTGGAATTCCGTTTCAAATGCTGTCAACAGAGCGATGGAAACACGATCGATACCTGGGTCCTCATGAGCGCTTACCCAGAAAGGAACCAAGAAGGCAATCTCAAGTTAATATTTGGATGTATCACGGACATCTCCTCCCAAAAATGGGCTGAGAAGGTGCAGAATGAGCGACGTGAAGAGGCAGTCGAGATGAAGCGACAACAGGAGAACTTTATCGATATCACGAGTCACGAGATGCGAAATCCTCTATCAGCCATTCTGCAGTGCGCTGATCAGATCGCAAACAACATCACGATCTTCGATTCGCATTCTGTTAAGGCAGATGTGGAGAATTTATTGGACGGATGTCTGGACGCTGCTAACACTATCAATCTTTGCGCAAGCCATCAGAAGCGCATTGTGGATGATATTCTCACCTTGTCCAAACTTGACTCAAACCTTTTGTCCGTTACACCCGTCGACGAACAACCCGTCAGGGTTGTGCAACGCGCCCTGAAGATGTTTGAATCAGAACTGGTCGCTCACGATATCGAGTTTGAGTTCAATGTGGACAAGAGTTTCGAGCAATATGGCATCAAATGGGTGAAACTTGATCCTTCCAGACTGCGACAAGTTCTAATAAACTTGATGACAAATGCTATCAAGTTCACGCAGGGCCGTGAGAAACGAGCCATCTCTGTCAGCCTCAGTGCTTCAAAGGATGTGTCCGAAGTCACTAGAAAGGGCATATCATACTTTGCTAGAGTCGACCATCAGCGTACTGCTGTAATGGATATCAACAACGCCGACGAGTGGGGCCATGGCGAGGAGATCAACATTCACTGTACAGTTGAAGATACTGGTCCTGGATTAATCGAGGAGGAAATGAATCTTCTCTTTCAACGGTTCCAGCAGGCAACTCCACGAACACACGTTCAGTACGGCGGCTCGGGCCTGGGACTCTTCATTTCTCGCATCTTGACAGAGATGCAGGGTGGACAGATTGGTGTTACGTCTCGACGTGGTATTGGTAGCAGTTTCAGCTTCTACATCAAGTGCCGACGCTCTTTGACTCCTCCACAAGACTACAAACAAATTACACCGTTCAAGATAGCTCGAAAGTCACACGCTCCAGCCATACCTCAGAAGCCTGAACTTAATCGCCAATCTCCTCGCTCGACTACAACGAACGAAGACACAAATCAGTTGTTTGATGTGTTGATTGTGGAAGATAATATTGTCAACCAAAAGGTTCTCCAACGACAGCTACGGAATTGTGGCAACAACACGTTTGTCGCAAACCACGGCAAAGAGGCTCTGCAGACTCTCGAGCGTTCAAGATTCTGGGCAGGAAAAGAGACTGAAGGTGTTGACATTTCTGTCATTCTGATGGATTTGGAGATGCCTGTTATGGATGGAATGACTTGTGCTAGAAGGATTCGAGAACTGGAAAGAGAGGGAACAATTGTGCAACATATTCCCATCATTGCAGTTACGGCTTATGCTCGACCGGAACAAATCGAAAGCGCAAAGGCTGCAGGAATTGTAGGTTGATGTCTCCAGATTTCATTGGCTTGCTCGCTAACCATCCAACTTTAGGACGATGTCATCTCCAAGCCGTTCCGAATTCCTGAGCTACTACCCAAAATCGAAGAGTTAGTTGGCAAATACAAGAATCTGTCAGTATCTGCTTGATACTATATAGATCTTATTGCGCCAGCTCATATCCCTGATACCCTGGCTAACGAATGTAACGAAGTCACTCGACCTGGATGGCTAGACACGCATTGATCTTCGACATAATCACTTCACCAACTTATTACAACCTATTATTCTTTATTTGGCTCCCTGTAGCATTTGGTGTCATGACTTTTGGCGTTTTGGAGAGAGACGAGGACTAGTTTGCGGGATGGCAAACCCGCAAGATTCTTGGAATGTAGAACATGGAAGCGACTTGGATTTTATGTATGAATCTGTTTTACAGAACATGGCGAGCAAAAATATCAGTGAAGAAGAAGGACGGGGAGCATTAACAAATACGATAGAAGATACACAACGTGCTGGCGTTGTTGGGCTGATGGACGCTGTTTTGTGGATGGATGTCCCTGGACAAAGATATGGCCTGTGTTAACTATACCTGCTTTCCATGATCAAAATGGTTGATTATGGTTATTATGTGCATATATCTAGACAAGACCGTTCATTCGATGGATGTCAACTTGACTTGTTTTGTGATAAGATGGCTGTGATGATACAGCGTAAAGTTGCGGCGTAGGAGGTTTGCATGGAGTCAGGTTATAGCATCGTCTCTTGGAATGTGGAGTTTTCAGTATAGTACTACCTGAACGATGACTCAATTGCTATGGGCGATGCTAGAGCTTAGTAGAGACGGTGTTGATGAAAAACGTGATAACATATTTGCGGTTGACCTGAGTCAAAATCAAAACATCAGGATTCACAAGCTGCGAGGGCCGCACAGATTAAGCCACTTCAAGGGTACAGATATGTTATTCAACACGCAGCAGTTGTATTATTAGGTATTAAATATCTCCATCCCGGGTATCAGACAAGAAAAACAAGAAGCAACGACGTGGGCAACACGACTCAGCGAAGTCGAAACCCCATACAGCAATTTTTTTGTGATTTTCGGACATCTTTCAGATATCCCTTTTTCTCAAACATCCTCCTCTCTCCTCCGTCATATTCAGTAACTTAGCTATGGAAATTGGTATCAGTGAAGCAGTCTCGACAGGGTATCTCGGTATCTTGTGAAGAAATGCAGTTCCATCCTTCCATTCCCAAACCCTCTCAATGCGCGTGTTGTATAGTGATGATGGGTTTTGTTTCATGGTGAATTCATTCGTAAATGTCAACGCTCAACGCCGAGCAACCCTCTAAGCGGCGGCGGTGACAACGGGGGCGGGAGCAGCGTCCTTAGGCTTGTCCTCAGCCTCAGGCTCAGCGGGCTTAACAGGCTCCTCAACCTTAGGGGCCTCTTCGGCCTTGGCCTCGGCTGACTCCTCTTGGACGGTCTCCTCCTTGCTCTCCTCAGTAGGCTTCTCAGCAGGCTTGGGGGACTTGCCGCGGATGGTGTTGCGGAGCTTGGAGAAAGGAGACTCCTTCTTCTCACCCTCAGCGGGGGCGGGAGACTTGTCACGCTTGCCGAAAGCGAAAGGCAGAGAAGACTTGCGCTTCTCCTTGAGGTCCTTCTTGGCCTCGGGGGCGGGAGAGGTAGCAGCAGCAGCCTCAGTGGTCTCAGTGGGGACGGTAGCGGGGTTGGAGACGTCTACGGCGAGAGGAGTGGTGGCCTCAACAGGAGGGATCACAGGAGCAGTGGTCTCAGCCTCAGCCTCCTTGGTAGCCTCGGGCTCAGTGGGCTTGAGCTCAGGGGTCTTCTTCTCCTTCTTGGAGAAGACGCTACCGAAGAAGCTGTTGCGCTTGGTAGCGGTAGGCTTCTCCTTGGGGCTCTCGGCAGCCTTCTCCTCAGTAGCCGCGGGACCAGCCTCAGTAGCAGGCTCCTCAGCGGGCTTGGTAGCCTCCTCGGTGGCAGCGGGAGCAACCTCCTCAACAGCCTTGGCAGGCTCCTCGACCTTGGGGGTCTCCTCAGCAGCAGGGGTCTCGACGGCGACCTCATCGGCAGGCTTGGCCTCAGCGTCCTTCTTCACCTCCTCCTTCTTGGACTCCTCCTTCTTGCCGAAGCCGAAGAAAGATGTTCGCTTGCGGCTAGCAGATCGGCGCTTAGGCTCCTCAGACTTGGTGTCCTTCTTGCGCTCGTCCTTGATCTCCTCCTCCTTGGGAGTCTCCTCAGCAGCGGGAGCAGCCTCCTCGGTAGCAGGGACGGCAGCAGCCTCGGCGGGAGTCTCCTCCTTAGCAGCCTCAGCAGCCTTCTCCTCCTTTTTGGCAGGAGCAGGCTTGAAGCTCTCCAAAGTAGCCTTGTAGGTCTCAGACTCGGTAACGGTGGTAGCAAGCTCCTTGGCCTCAGCAATCTTGAGCTTAAGCTGAGCAACCCAGTTGTCGCGCTCAGCGGCGCTGGAAGCCTTGAAAGTGTGCTTGTTGCCCTTGGAGGTGAGGTGGAACTTGTGAGAACCGTCGATCTCGGGCTCAGTGGCATCGGCCTGCGGGATGACGATTAGCTTACTATGACACGCCGGCAGTTGACGCTGCATTGAAGTATTGTGGGTCCAAAACTTACCAGGCTGATAACGCTAGAGGGGTTCTTCTTATCACCAACGAAGAGAAGACCCTTGCCAGTCTCGGAAGCCCAGGCAATGTTGGAGTGAGCAGTCTCGGTGGACTTCTCGCTCTTCAGGTAGTGGGAGAGAGCCTTGGGCTCAACAGCCTCGTTTCCAAAGAAGAAGAACTCCTTGGTGGGGATGAGGTTCCTGTAGGGGTGTCGTTAGCGCACTATTTTCTATGGAAGATTTAAAGGATCACTGCTATCCGTTCACAAGCCCCCGTAAAACGACAGGACGGTACCAAGCTTGCTCCTCGAAAAGCTGCGACTTGGTTATGCGATTCTACTTACTTGGGGAAGCTCAGGCCCTGAGCCTTGTGGTTCAGGTGACCCTCCTCAACGGGCTTAACCTCCTCCTCCTTCTTCTCCTCCTCAGTCTTGGCAGCCTCCTCGACAGGCTTTGTCTCCTCAGCGGGCTTGTCCTCAGCAACGGGAGCGGTCTCGGCGGCGGCAACGGGAGTCTCTTCGACAGGCTTAGTCTCAGCGGAAGCCTCAACAGCAGGGGCAGAGATGCCAGTTGTAGGAGCAGCGGTTTCAGGCTTGGTCTCCTGAGGGACCTCGATGTTCTTCTGTTCCTCGGCCATTTTGAAAGATTTGGGGTATCAAATGAGATTGGGTATCACAACAAACAAAGACGTTGGTATATAAAAAAGGAAAGAAAAAAGGAAGTTAATCCAGAAAAAGGCGTTGGGTTTCAGATGGAGCTGAAGAGCAGGTAGAGGGGAAAGAAGGAGGGAACCAAGATTCGCAGAAGACGGGGAGGCTTGGGGTACTTATTTGTTGGTGTCTTGCTGTGGAAAAGGGATCAGAAGAGATGGATGCCCAGGATGGAAGGGTACTGTACATTCAGACAGGGTCACACACAGTGAACAGGCCTAAAACTGAGGACGTGGGTCCGGGCGGGGCGTGTGCAGAAGTGGGCGGGAATTAGGGGAGTGAAGAGATTAAAGACCGGCCAGGGCAGGGTACCTTATTAGGTAGGGAAGGGCACCTAAAGGTTCAGGGAGAAGTGATCAGTGAATGAATGATGGGCATCAGTCGTCAATCTCTCAGTTGATCAGTGGCTATACCGTACAGTTTTTTTGGTGAGAGGAGCCATTAGATTCTATCTGCAGTGATAAGAAGTGCATCGATCTAGATCTGTTATACAGACATTCATGTCTGATTATTCTATTCAAGCCACATAATCTCCTATTCTATCACGATAACCTGCAATCTCTTCATGACTGACTACGGAGTAGCACCTCATCAGTGAACTATCCGCTTATTAGTTCATTCATTGGCCACTCTCACGCCAAAACGCCGGCAATTACAGGACACAGCTCAACCTGACAGCAACGGATCATATCGCATCTAGCACTATCCATTTGATAAGGATTAACGTTAACATCCACCAAAGCTCATGCAATCTACAACATGATACATCACTCATCTGGTTCCGTAGCAACTAATATCTCCTCAAAATTGCCTGTCTCTGGTCAACCAATTCTATTCTTCTTCTCAACAATCTCATTTTTTCTCTCCTTGTTGTTGCTGGGTGATGCCCTGGTCTGTGCTGCATTAAACAAGTGGAACTAATATTGCAGATGCCCCATCGACCTGCCGGCTCCCAGTGGATTGACTCTAGCGAATGACGCTAACCGCGGACCAAATTGCAGTAGCATATTCAGGGCCCACGTACTCGACACGTACCTTCCCACTCTTACATGGTACCTCTCAGTCTGAACTGCATTTGCTCATCAGGGCATTAACGGACGGACTGGTGGGCAGGAGAAAGTAAATAGCACTTTCCATGCCAACCTTCAGCACATGGAGCAATGGAAACCAGGGAAGGCACTCACCGTATCTCCCGTCTCGGCCGTATCCAATAATTCTATTCCTGTTGCTCATCATATCTTTAATCTTGTTCATATAAGCTTCAATTTACGCCATCAGGCTATTACTCATCCTGCATACCTCTGGTATTTCGATAGGCAATTCCGGGTCCTTTTCAAGTGACTCCCAATTTGTTACAGGCTGGTTTATAACGACAGTTGTTCTTGATAATGCTACAGCACCTTAATTTCATTGTCACTGCTGGGCTTATTGGAATCATTCAAAGAGGCCTGCAGCTTCCAGCGCTATTCTTTGCTAGCTGTATCCATCGGCTCCGTTCTGGGGCATGGAAAATATCCCTCGATTCGAAGACTAACCATCAGATATGGTATTATTGACTGCCTTGGAACTCGAGCGTCAACCACTATATGGAAAACCATGCCAAGCCATCCTCACCCCATCTCCGGCCCTGACTCAATCACGCGGGTCCTGGTTCAAAAGAAATGGAAGACAATTTTCGCTGTTGCTTGTCCACTGATTTCTTTTCTAGCTCGAGTCTGAGCAGTAGCAGGAACAGGGTCTCAAGGCAGTGTTCAATATCGATCTCCAAACCGCCATTTTCCCCAATCGCCTGCACCATCCATCTCCACTCTGCCGAGCAATTTGGTGTACCACTTGACCTCCTTGCGCGTCCCTATGAATCAGGATCACGGAATATATCAAAAGCCATGTGTGCGTCAATTTGCAAGTCTAACTTGGTGGGTGGTTGTCTAGATGGCTGTTCAAAGCCGCGGCGTCCATCAATCAATCGTGGGTACAGATAATGTTCCTAATAATAAAAACAATCTGCCCAGCTCCTGTGAGCTTCCACAGAACCCAGTCAACATCCAATATGCTGCCGCCTCCTGTCTCTGGCCTTGTTGAGAGCCCTCGGGGTGTCAGAAGACTGAGGACCTAAAATTAGGGGGCAAAAATAAACTAATTGAAGAGCCTGCTAAGTTTAGCCTAGACTTACCTAAGTATTTTTGTCACTAAGGATCGAGGTCTTAAGTTTTCTGTCATCCCCTTAGAGAGCCCCTTGACAACCTGGCATACAGCACTGGCTTCTTTCCGAACTCTCCACCAAGTCCTTGTCCCTGATTTCTCGCTTGAGCCCAGTGCCGACGAGTGCGCCGTGCCCAGGCGGCCAAGATCAACACAGTTGACATGGTCTTTGGTGGATCATCATAGAACAGAACCCGAGATGATGTTGTTATGCCAGAACAAGAACGTTTCGACAAGTGGCAGTCTCGACATTTTACAGCCAGTCGTTAGTGCTCTCCTCAACATGGAGGTCGTCTCCTTGACGGCATGACCCTGTAATTGGCTTCTTGGCTCTGTCGTATCTCCTTGCACCACTGAGATGAATCGAGACGCTACCCATACCCGCCATGAGGCTCTACTGTATTGTCTCATGTTGACTGCAACGAATCTTGTGACAGTGGCTTTTGAATTTGAGCACCGTCGCAGGTCAAAGTTGTGTTTCACTCAATTTTCCAGCGCACACTTGCTCATAGCTCATCCCTGTTCCGTCGTGGGATGCAGGAAGCACCCAACTGTCAGGTCATGTCATATCAGGTCACGCTTCAGCTACCCGCAGCAGCGTCATGCTCTGACAAACGCTTCTATCCAGTAATCTGATGTATCAACCCTCCAACATATCATGCCTACGGCAGCCAGCCATCACAGAAACTCTACCGGGCACACCATCACAGCACATAGCAGGTTTACGTCTGGGATCTGGTAATTCCTCGCCCATCGATTTCTTTGATGCTACCTACCAAATACCCAAAGTTGAAGGAGAGATTGGTCTGACTTGGTTTCAAGCCTAAACATGGCCTTATGGCGGCTGGACGCTAGCGAAAACATCGTATTTAACAGGATCCGCATTGCATCCTAACTCGAGATACTCTGGCGAATCAATCAATACGGTCGACTGAGGCAAGGGACAGGGCCCCATAAAAAATACATCACCATGCACGAAAGGTACCTTACTGGACTTGTTCACCAAGCGCATGCTTTCTGATTCCCAAGATAGTATTGGTACCTTACTTTGACCGCTAGACCCGCGATGCCTTGCCTCCACGACCCTTATTCGCCTGGTGTTAAGCTCACTTACTTCGAGGGGATCACGATGGATAACGAGAATACTACCCTGGAGTTGAACGAATGCAATGAACGGAAGTCAAATCCGACGAATACGTCAACATTCAATGGATATCAAGTCGAATTATGCATACATCTACCAAATATTGGTTCCATACGCGCCTGATGACTGTTTGATTCCCACACATAACCTAATCCAGCTGTCCAACACGAACATTGAAGGTTATCCGCCCATTTGAATGGTATCACAATGTCACAATTCCGCGATGCCACACTCGGGCCTTGCATTAGCCACTCAAGACTCGATTCCATTGTCGAGAACAGACCAACCCACGGAGCAACCCCAGCCGTGGCTCACACGATCGTGCCCTCTCCCTCACCGTGGGTTCAGGTGACTCCTAGTTCAGCTGCCGCCTTGACCAACTCAAGGATAGTTTTGTGACCAGTTGGGGATAGCAGATCAGCCAGAGCCGCGATCACCAAGCCAGTTTGGGGGCCATTTACCACCCTGAAAGCTCCGATACCAGTGGACCGGCTTTTAGACTACAGTACGGATGTTCATTCCTTCATCCTCTTGACTCAAGCATTCCGAAAGCTAGAGGCTTTGTTAGCAAGACACATACTATCTATCGAGGCAGATCAAAGCCGAGACAATAACAACTCTGTAAGGTTACTTCGTACTCCCTGATGACATGCGGCACGAGCGGTACAACCAATTATTTGGATCTGTCAGAGTATTGTGTTCATACTACACATATACCTATAACGTTTCCTAACTCAAACCGGCTTATGGTGGCTTGGTTAAACAGGAGCTACCATAATGCCATCAAGCAGAGGTTCATGTTGCTTTAAAGAGCCTCGAACTCTGGTTCCTTTTCGGACTCCATATTTCCATCTGAATTGGCACCCGAGGCGTTATAATTTGACTGATATGATCTTCCCCCAACCTCTATCACCGTGCTCATGTTGACTTGGCTCTGATCTACAGTCGCCTCCTTTCGTCGGACCGTGAAGGATAACCAGATGGACCTAGCAGGAAGAGCAGGATGGTCCCAGTGCACAACCGTGATCACCATACATGGCCCGCCGCTGGTGGACAATGCAATCTAGGTCCACATGCCCATCAGCACAACCACATTCAACCACAGCCCTCCACATGCTGTTTGTGGGACCAACCCTGCAGCCTCTTTGGCGTTTTCCAAGTATTGTGACGTGAAAGTTACGGAGGATTTTTGTTGAACTTGATCGCCAGCGTTCGAGACGGTTCCTCTTCACAACAGTGTTGTATTGGCCCCTTGGAACCCCGGAACAGAACCCGAAACAGCAGGGCGTTCATGTCGGGTCAATGCCCATTGTGATAAAATTTTATCCGGGGCACACCGACATTCGGTATTGAGGTTTCTCGGTTTTCATCCCTGATGAGACAGGTTGATTCCTTTCTCGACTGGATCTGAGTCTGTTGAATGGACCCTGTTCTATTCATATCGCGGCTTAAAAATTTGTCGCCTCTTTCCAACTGGGCTTTCTCGTTTCACCCTTGATCTGTAACTATTGACAATCGTAGTGAGGCTAGCTACTCCTATCCTGGTCTATCAAATTGCGTTTTGAAGATCATGACTCACCCGGTCTGAGGAATGGTTATCATTTTCCATCGCTGCACCAATATCAAAATACTCGACTCGGACTTGTGTGTTTTAGAATGACTGCTCGCATATTTTCGCATTTTTAGCAAATAATAAACTAGCAAGGCAGTTCCACAAGATGATCTTATTTGAGATTTTATGCGACCGTGCAATTTAACTTATCCTAGCGACCCTTTGTTCAATGGCGATCCACCTTTTGCTCTGTGGTTGTTGTGATTCGACCCGTGGTTCTTGATGTGAGTGAGTGGGTTCTTGTAAGAACCCGTTTTGACGTTTTGGTGGTCGATCTGATCAACCT
The DNA here is from genome assembly GCA_002982035.1 of Fusarium algeriense. Classification (NCBI taxonomy): domain Eukaryota; kingdom Fungi; phylum Ascomycota; class Sordariomycetes; order Hypocreales; family Nectriaceae; genus Fusarium; species Fusarium algeriense. The sequence goes on along the minus strand of PVPY01000370.1, from coordinate 59,765 downwards.
CAAACGGTCGTCTCCCGCTATGAGTGATCATGTGCTATTCACAAGCTTTTTCTTCTTTGCATTGGCCGCATCAGTCCTATGTCTTGAACGCCGCCACCGTGTCGAGTCAGATGATTTGACGTCTCTGGATTCATTCCTGGTCATCTAGATCATCCTACTCGCACACTGGCGATCCGCGAGATAACAATATGTTTTGGTTGTTTGTGATATTTGTATCACTCTCAAAATACTACCGGATATCTCATGTAAGCTGCCAGGCTAGAATCGTGGTTTTCTATATAGACTTTATTTTGTAGGAGTATGAGAGAATCCACGAACTGGATGCTTTCGAATTAATTCCATTAAAGATATGGCAAATCCTAAGATACCTATTCTCAGCTTCTGTACCTCATTGTAAGGACAGCCCGGGACAGATGGAACCGAAGTTCCCGTTTGCATGATCTCGTGCGCATGCGTGTCATGATCTTATACACGACCAACCTTGTTTAGCCGCTCGTTCCGTCGTCTCCTCGAATTGGTCGAGTACATGATAGCATGAGTGCGCGGTATTCATGCCGGCTGTCACACTTTGTTGATCCTATTTGTCCTAGGACAACGACGACTCATCTCGAAGACTCGAGCTTATCCCCGTCGAGAAACGAAACGTTGATGCAGGCCCCGCACCCTTGTAGATTAAGCCACAGCCCATGTGCCATGTTTTCAAACCCACCACTTCTTTGACGACACCCAAAGCTCTCGGAACGGCTTGTTTCTCATGTCTTTGTTTGGTTGGTGGTGTGTAGGACCCTTGTCCTGATCTTGGGCGCGCAAGCTAAAATACTTGGTCCAGGTTAGCCTGTTCGTTGCTTGTCCTTGGCCCTATCAAGGCTATCATGCACCACACAGTCTGTGCCCGGCATGTGAGTGTATACGTGATAAAGCAGAGATATTGTGAACCCAGGTCAACCAAGCCCGATTCGATGGGAGATTCCAAAGCGGGGAAACCTGCATCTTGAAGTTTTTTTTCCTTGTTGACTGACCATTTCTAGTCTTGGATCGGGCATGAGATCTCCGTGTTATTTCCTTTTTCAACTTGGCACACTCTGTGGTCTGTCAGCCTGTGTTCCATATCTTGTTTAACATGACTCTTGTCGGGTATATTGAGATGGCGGTGAGATGAGAATATGCAATGCGGCGCAAGGAACAAAATGATGTTGGCCGCCATAGTTTGTTATATCTTAAGTTAACGACAGGCGTTTAAGCTGATGCATAGATAGTGCACATGAATGCCCCAGGAACGGTGTCGTTGTACTGTATAAGGGTCGAATCTGAGACTAGGTAGTTGTCGTGCGAACTCTATGCAAGGTTGTCTCGACTTACACTATATCCGAGCGTCTTTGGCTCAGTTTGGGTTGTTAAGGCTGTTGAACCGCCACATAGGATTTTTGAGTTGATTGGTGCCATGTTAGATGACTCCATATTGGTTCGACCGAGTTAATGTACCTTTGATGGAGTATTTCGATCTGCTTCGATAAGTGTCTCTCAACAATTGTGTTGTTTAGTATTCCGCAACAATGACTGTTCCCGGAAAGTGTCTGCTCCCTCCTGCTTTCGACAAGTATCCAGTTTAATAAGTGTCTATTTCGATCTCTTCCTCGATCATTGCCAATTGTGACCAAGAAACTATATTTTCTGGAAAGTGTCTGAATACCGACTGTGTATTGAATCATGTTTCCTTTTATTCGCGTCCACCTCCGGTCTTATTGCAAGTGGTCTAGGAGAGGCGCTTCACTCGGGACATTAATAGCTGGGCGTGTAAGTCAGGTCTTTCGAACGGAAAAGAAAGTTATAGAGTCGAATCAGACTCAGGAATACCGAGAAGGGACTATCAGATATAGTCAAGCTTATATTTACGCTGGTTGGCATTCCAAGTATTAGCTCTCGTGAAAACCTGCTTAGTTCAGGGACTTTGACTTAGCTTTGGCACCTTCAAGATGTGCTCAGCTATTCATAAATAGATGATATGGCTTATTAGACTGTTGTAATTTGATATGGGAGCTGGCAGGGTTTTGAGTCGGTTCGCTCGTGGGAGTTCTTCATCGTCTCAGGGGGACTCTCGTATGTGCTTCCTTCACAAGATCCCGGTGAGATGTACATAATTCGAGATGTTCCGATTATATAGTGTATGATATTCGAAGTTACTGAAGGTAATATTGGATGATATATGCGGTATCGTATGTGTGTAAGATCAGATCTTGGTCGGATCGACATTTTCACGATGGCGGCGGACGACACGACTAGTGCTCAAGATAACCAGCGATCCTGAAGAAAGTTAGAATTGATTTTTACAGTATTGGTAAATGGTTGAATGAGAAAGGCAAATCTTTTGACAACTGGCGGATATGTAATGACGCCCCCGCGCCTATTCATTAGCTTTCTGATATGGGTCCAAGCTTTGCAGTATACTTATGAAACCAGACGTTATTGATGAAGGAAACGAACCAAGTTCAGATGCTTTCGAGATGGTTTTCTGGTGATGGTACGTGGTCTGAATCTTGTGAAGGGGTTGTGCGGTTGATACCGACCGAGGGCTCGGGTCTGGGAGTTTACCCCTTTTCCACATTTAATGGAAAAGACGCATGTTGACAAGATTATTCACGTGGCGATGAATTGCAGGATGGCGATTTCTGTTGTTTAGTGTAGAACAGATGAATAGTTGAGTGTAGAGTGAACAGTTGACATAGGTCGCCATGTTCGCAAGATGGAAAGAGCAACACATGAACTATTTCTCGGTACATTCCTTCCGTCTTGGTATGTTCTTGGGGAACAAAAGCTCATGATCATTGTTTATATATGATTACAGAGAGTGTTGTGTGCTATGATATGGTGTTTGAATAGTGTTTGCTGTTCCCTGAGCCCCAAGCCATGCCCTGAGATTTAGGGGATACATCACGCGCGGTAGTTTGTAGTGCCATCACTACAGAACGACAACACTGGCACATTATGACGCCATAGAGGCTTTGTATATATTTTATAGAGTCGCATATATTATACATTGTTCATAGTGATCGAGTTACATGGTACCCCTTGTTTCATCGCATGTCCTGTTTACAGTTTGATCTCCGCACAATAACTTTTGATTTACACACTTTATATTATACTACACGCCTTACTCAAGTTTGTCACTTGACTGGCAGTGCTGACTGCACATGGCCGTTTGTAATCGTAAACTCCAGTTTAGGAATTCGCTTCGTTATGCCGTGAAACGCACTCCACAGCCTTTTTCCTTCCTCTGCACCTCTGCACCTTCGGACCTCGCGCTGTAAACGCACCTTGCATCTTCACTCCTTACCGAGCTAGGCAGTGAATCATAGCCTCCTCATGCACTCAGATTAGAGTATTTAATCTCTTCTCCCACCTTTTCTTGCTTCTCTTTCTCTTTTCCTCTTTCATCTTCATCTTCCTTTACCTCAACCTTCCTCTTGGATTCCCTCTTTTCTTTTTTTGATCATCAATCATCCTCATCGTCGTATTCATACGGCGACATCACCACCATGGCTAGGCGCAAACCAAAGCGAGCTTTGCAGAAGAACCAGCGAAATGTTCCTGGAAACATTCCGGCCAACTCTCCCTCTGACAGAAGCTCTGAATTGAACATAAACACTGACTGGATCCAACCTAACTATGAACCTTCTTTGGAGGTGCGTCCCATCTGGGAAAACGAAAGAGGAATATACGGCCCTAAGGAGTCCCGCGAGCGCCTTGAGTGGGAAGGCTACCACCCCATGGTCACCAGCATGACCAAGGCAGAGGTTGAGGCCTCTTATGAGGAGAAACTTCGCAAGAGTGTGGAAAAGCCAACGGAACTCGAATACTATTACGGGATAAAAGAACAAGGCTTCCAGGGTCGCTACACTTCCGAAATGAACTTGCTCATCAACGCACCCAAGTCCCCTTCTGTGAGCAACTCTGAAACCCCAGTACTCATCAAAGAAGTTTTCGACGGAACACATCCACATGGTCTTCAAATCGCTCAACACCTTGCTTCACTTGGAATCAAACAACTTGAGAAGTTTGCCCTCACACGCCCACAAGAATGGAACACACTTTCCAAAGGCATGGCCATTTGGGACTTCACCACCAACAAGTTTCATGGCGAGCCCTCCGGTCACGTTTTCTTGTGTCTTTTCCCAAAGATTTCCCAAGAAGCTTTCGATGAGTCTCCTGCCCATGCAAGTTCGAGAGAAGAGGAAACAACTGCCCGAGAGAATGTTATAACGCAGATCAAGCTCATTTTCCACACATGCAAGCCAACAGAGGAGCCCGGTTGGCATCTGAAAGAGAAGCTTAAGATGCGAGCCGAGGGGCCCAGTGCTGAAGTTCTGCACATTCTCACGTCAGGCACAAAGCCCCCGATGGTTGTGATCAGGATGGCTAGATCGATTAGAAACATCAGTCAACTCCGTTATCTGATGAAGAAACACGTCGATCAACCCAAGAAACTCGACTATCACATTTCCAAGCAAATTGCTCTTAAGAACATGTTCAGTCTGCGTAAGTTTCATTGTCTTCCATGTTATTGCCCTCACTCACATAATGTTAGTCACCAACATCTTCAACAGAAGAAACAACATCCATGTTCTTCACTTCCAGAAGACACCTCTCCTTGACCGACGACTGGTAGCGTGCATACTCCGTGCTTGCCCCTTCATAACCACACTTGGCATCTATCAATGCCCCCTATTTCACTTGGGCGATGTCATCTGCCTCTTGGATCTTATTCATGAGGTCAACCTGGACCGTGGCAAAAGGAACCTGCCGCTGGTGGAAGCTTTAGACTTTTATCCTGTGTACCATGCCGGTGTGCCCTACTATGTTGTCCCAGACGAACAGCTGTCACAGGCACAAATGGAATGTGGAATGGAGCCCGAGGGAAGGGAATATCTTGGATACGGCATCACTTGGACCTTCATGCCAAACGAGGTCCTTCAGCGAGGCATTTTTGCTATCCTCTTGAAAGCTGTTCTCAAGGCTCGAAAGATGGGCATCCGTCTTCTGATGGATAAAGATGCAGCCTTGATGAAGTATCTATCAGATCTTCCCATGTTGCCCGGTCTCATCTTTGAGTTTCTGGATGGATTGTACCGCTATCTCGATCTCAAAGCGGCTAAATCTAAAGACACGACCGCTGTCAAACGAACTAAGTACGACATGATCAAAGCTGTACGCACCGGCCTAGAGAAACCCGAGTATAACAGCACGTTTGATCCCTCCGACTTCGTGCCCCGAAAGGTCCACTCATTCTTTTGTCAATCTTGTGGGTATAAGATGTTGGATATCTTCTTCAGTAACGGGCAGACGCGATTGCCTGCGCATCGGCGAACCTGCAGTGGGTGTGACCTACAGGCTTGTCTTGACAAACAGAGTGATCATCTGAAACAGCAGGAACAAGATCTCATGGGACTTTTCTTGGAGAAGGACTGGGATCCCAAGGGCTTTAACGTTGATGCTCCGGTCCACGGCCATGGCCAAGACCTTCTTTCTCTGCACACACGAAAGACTACACGGGACCCGCCCCCTTCTATGGTGGTCACTCCAGATGGTGACTTCTACCAACCACCATACGAAATGCAACTCGTACGAGAGCACAAGCAAAACAACGACTGCCTACAGGGCCTTCCTAGTCTGCAGGCGTTGCTGCTCGAACAAAAGGACCCCTTTAAGGGTAAGGCAAAAAACTATGCTCTCAACGTGGATGCATGCCGAGCACTAGCGATCATCATGAACCATATCGATCCCGAGCTCGCTGCCCACAAGAACAATCATGGGGTCAATGGCCACTTCTCGGAGGGTCAGGGGTATCGTCCTATCTCCAGATGGTTCAGAATGAAAGGTGTAAGCCACACATTCTATTCCGCCAAGCTCGAGGCCGAAGAACTCCAGGATGAGGTAGAGAGACTGGAAGGTAAGCGACCGATGCATGAGGCTAGGGGTTATTGGTGATTATTGGAGAAGACACCCAGGTCCGGGCCTCGACCTTGGGAATTTGCGGAGCGTTTCGTCTTTTGATTTGTTGGTACATTGCAGACCCTGGGATATGGTTTTGCTTACGATACGAAGAAAGTTGATGATAGCTATACGGAGCACAGAAAAAGAGTTTTTGAGGGGGGCAAAAAAAACAAAAAAAAACGGATGCTGGCTATAATGGGAGAACGGGCACGGATTGGATTTTTGGTGTTGAGATAGCTATTTCCTGACCGATAGCCTCAATCGAGTTCAGAGACAAACTGAAGTTCTTGGAATATGTGGTGAATACTCTAATATCTGATTGTGAGGATCGGATACCCAAATCTCTAAATGAACTGATATATAGGCCATCACGATGAACTGGCAAAGACATTAAGATCTTACAATCAGGTTATGAAGTTCATCGAGTGGATGGAGGTTAGAGGTAGGAAAAGTGGATTCTGGGGTGAGTTGATCACACGTGATTCGACGATTCGGCACTTGAAGCAAACCTCAACTGTTCAAGGATAGAACACCTCTTTGATTTCAGAGTCGCCCGCCTTAGAAACAACCACGATGGCCTCATTTCTTCGCGCCTTCTCGCTATCAGCGAGATCATTGACCCCGAGCAATGCCCTGGGCGCTTTCGCGACTCGAGCCAACTGGTCGCTCTTTGCCAGCCCCTCAGCGACGCCCATCTCTCGAGCACTCGGAAACGGTTTGATGCAGCAGACTCGCGGCATGAAGGTTCATAGCTCAGTCAAGAAGCGATGCGAGCACTGCAAGGTGAGAGAAGGGAGCCATTGAAATGGGTCTCTACGGCGAGGCTCGAGCAGAACTGATACTCGATAGGTTGTCCGACGGAAAGCCGGCAAGCGACATAACGGATACTTGTACATCATCTGCAAAGCGAACCCTCGACACAAGCAACGACAAGGTTAACTCCGAATGACGAAATATGGAAGGATATGTACGATATTTTTGAACGAACTGCGGATCGGACACTTCGAGACGGGACGGCGACAACTTCACGCGTGATAGAACGAACGAAATATTAGACTCTTCTTTCTTGCGAGGAGCCTTAGGGGAACATTCTATGAGGCTGAAATGAGACGGCAGCGCTGGGACTGAGACTGTTCGTCATGTATAATTACATCTACAATTACAACTGCTGCGCTACATACCATCGATATACCTCTCCATACCTTCCCATTCCGTCTTTCCAATTGATAGGAGATATCGAACGTGTGACTTGCGACGAATAGTCAGTCGTTGGATCTGGAGACGAGGGAAGAAGACTCACGGCGTCAGTTACGTTGCGACGTCGTTCAAATTCGTCACGGGCGTATTTTCGAGACTCAGCCCTTGTTGTGGGATCAGCGATCTTTTTTGTTCCACGGAGAATAGTGCGGTAAAATGCCAAGACTCGACCTCTTTGAATGAACTAGATTCGAATCAATCAGTATTTGACATCATCAACTGTATAAGACTCCAAATTGTAGATCATACCTGGTCGAGACTCAACGTAGGCTTGAGACGAGAACCGCCTGGGCGGGTGGCATAGCCACGGCTGAAAATCAGCAAACGAGTGCTGGGGGCCATTCTACTAATTTGCTACCTCATTAATTGAGGAACAATGAATTTTGACATTCCATGAAGTTGAGATATTGATGATGAAAAGCTTCAAACGGTGCTTTCTCATCATGCCGGACGAACCTCGGCTATCTAAAGTTTTGGTCTTTCATGTATTGGATGGATCGTTGACCTCTTCACGCTGTTAGTGGAAGGTGTGACCATGTTTGAGAAAGTCGTATTTACTCTCATTGGATTTTTATCATTGCAATAGCCGCATCTTGACTTCAGCATCAACAATCTTCTTCAGCATCAAACCTCCATTGACATTATGACAGATGCGAATGGCACGAAAGAACCAAGGAGATTAGTTGGAAGAAGACGACAACGACCAGAGAATCCAATTGAGACGGCCAATAAGATTGAAGACGATGATTTCCTTACACAATATGTGAAGCCATGGTGAGTTCGACGCGTGTGAACATCACAGCGGACCAATGATAACCAACACTCTTGGGACCTACTAGTGAAGGCTGGTCGGAATGGAAACACCCACAAAATGAAGCAACCTACACCATGAGCCTAATACGGCCTACTTGCATGGGCGATGAAGACCTCGAGGCATGTTATAACTTGGTAGAAGAAACAAGCAGCGAAGACTATCGCAGTTCGTCTCTCGGGTGGCATCCAGCCACCAAAAAGAAGGAGATGCGATCTCCAGATCTTCGATACATCCTTGTCAAAGATACCGACAATAATATAAAAGGATTTACATCTTTTATGCCGACATTTGAGAATCATGAGCCAGTGGTTTACTGCTATGAGATACATCTCAAGCCAGAACTACAAGGGTGAGCCAGCCAAGATCATCATTCCTGAGACCATCCGCATTTCAACAGGGATTTGTCGATCGTGCAGGAGCGTGCTTGATAAGGAACAAACATGACCGTTGAGCTAACTGATATTCGGTAAAGAACAGGTCTGGGCAAGAAGCTCATGGGCTTCTTCACAGATGTCGCGGAGAACATACCTTCTGTTGAAAAGGCCATGCTCACGTGTTTTGTGATCAACAAACCTGCCCTCAGGTTCTACGAAAAGCTGGGATTCTCAAAAGACGATTACTCGCCAAGGGAGCGGAAACTACGAGGAGGAAAGGTGGTGATACCCGACTATGTGATACTCAGTCGACCAACAGCCTATAAAAAGGTCGAGACTTCACGGGCACACCAACCTGGACTTCGATGAAATACGTTATAGATGCAAACTTATCTCGTTGCAATTGAGAGCCAGCTCGCATTGCTACCCACGTACGGCCACAACTTGCTGGGTATAGAAACGGATTGCAGTTACGTTCCCTTTGCACCACGACGACAATATTTGGAGTTAACCAATTGCAACAACAATTCAAACCAAAACCCCGACTGGGCATTTTATTCGAGTTGTTCATGACCTTCAGCCACAAATTGCATTGTCCCATATTCAATGAGACGTTACCATTTTGGATACCTAGCTTTTAAACGAATGTCCGTTTTTTTCTAAGAATATCATCATGGAATGACCTTCGCAGTGGTGGCCGAACTTTGTCTAGTCTGGCCTATTGGAGCCCAAGCTGAAAGTCATCCTTAACACCCTTTCGAGTCCGGCTGGATGAGACTGCGAGAGCTACCCAACCGCCAACTCAAGACTTTGGCCTGTTGAAGGGCGTTCCACTAACCAGCTTGGGCGGCATTAATCTTCTGCATGCTGCAAAGATCCTTCTACCAAGGCTGACACGCAGGGGCTATGGGGCCTTTTGGCCAGCAAACTCCACTACAACACTACAACCATGTCAGCCCTAGGACGCTAATCAAAGGCCGTGGCTGACCTACCTGTTCTAGCAAGTAGCTCTGCCATCATTCACCGCACTTGGAAGTAGGTGTTCTACTTGCTGGGTTTGTGCAAAGTTGTACAAGTTGCACAGCCAGCTTGTGAGACATAGCGTCGGTGCCAACACGGTAGCTGCATGCAGCCAAGGGATGATTTCCCATCATGTTTCCGAGCTAAAGGAGTCAGACGGCTTGTAGCTCGGGTCCGCTGCTGACCCTGTTGCCAATCCTCTCACTGAAATGAAGGGCGACCTAGCTAACGCAGAGGCTTAGAGCTAAAGCTTCAAAAGTAGAGAGCTAGCTTGTGATACGCCAGCCTGAAACGAATGGCGATTACCGTGCCGAGACGTTGATAGTCCGTAGGAGTTTCTCTCATAAGGCACCGTTACCGTCCACCTGGTCTCTCTTCTTCTCTTCCATCCTCCATTCAACCCACACTCTTTCTTCCTGGCTCAATTTCTGTTCGACTATAATCAATCGATTGGTCAAATTGACTCGCACATCAAGCACAATGGCTCAGCATCAGCAGTACTCTCAGGGGCCCAATGTCCAGAACCAAGAATGGCAGAACAACCTCTGCAATTGCTCGCCCTGCGACTCTTGCCTGCTCGGCACTTTCTGCCCTTGTATCCGTATGTAATCTCTGGGGACGAATTGAATCCGATTGGAAGACTAACAGTTCCCCTCATAGTCTTGGGTAAAACCGCCGATCGTATGAGAGATCCTACTATGCAAACTGCCGATACCTGCAACAGTGATACTCTTATCTTCTGCGCTATCAACTGCGTGACTGGTTGTGGTTGGATGTGAGACTTGTACCAATAGTCCGAGACGTCAACTAACATGCGACTTCTAGTTACTCCATGATGAAGCGTGGTGAGATCCGTGAGCGATTCGGCATCAAGGGCAGTGGCATGAACGATTGCTGCGTCAGCTACTGGTGTCTCTGCTGTGCTCTTATCCAGCAAGACAACGAAGTCAAGTCGCGTCTTTCTCAGGGCCCCATCACCCAGGGCTATCAGGCTCAGAAGGAGGGCATGCACATGCCAACATCTCCTCCCGCTCAACAGCAGTATCAGGAGCAGAAGCCCAACCCCGAGCAGCAGGCTCCTCAGCCCGACTATCAGCTTCCTCAGCACGGTTACCAGTCTCCTCAGCCACAGGGATCCTATCATCCACCTCAGCAGACCTACAACCCTCAACAGCCCCAGTATTAAGTGTACTTGCCATTCGGCCAGGGGAGTGTAGAGCAAAATGGAGCCTTATACCGACATGACACCACAAAAGGAAAGAGATACATGTGAAGGGAGCGACCAGAGAAAGGTCTGGCATGTGAATTTACTTACACTGAGCGCGGACGGGTACGCGCCAACGGATTATACCTATATACCTAGTGACCAAGACGGTCATTTCTTACTTATTTTTTATTTCGATACACTTACTATTTTGCTTCAATTGAATAATCTATTTTCAACTTTTGCTATCTATCTATGAAAGCAACTTCTCCCCGCTTTCTCTTTTGAATTGCCTAGTTCGACGGGGAAAAAACACGAACTGAAGAATCAGCAGACAACATTAATGAAACTCTAAATAAAAAACTTCAAGCTTCAGCTGGAGAGACCCTTGCAAGCTAATCAGTTATAATTTCCACTTGACCTTCCCCTTCAGGGTATGGTTTTGTTCCGTTATGTCATGATGCTTTCCAGGGTTACGATCTGTGCGGTTTGATATTTCGGCGGCGATTTCCATGTTACGGAGCTTTTCCGACGCCAGAATCACAGATTATGAGATGGAAGCCAGAGATAGTTGAGAACTTCTTGGTCCAATCGCTCCATGATATATACAACTATGGACTGGTGCGGATGATCAACCTCCCCTCCTGACCCTCGCAAGATATATCACAACTCGGACAGACCGGCAGCACTTCAGTATCCTGAGGGTATCAATAAAATTTTCATTAATGACCTCTGTCCCTGTCGTTTTTCAGACTGACAGCAAAACGCCCGCGCCGCACCTCTAGTGGTTGGACAAACGCCTATTCAGATCTACGGTTATAGAGGCTCCTTAATCCTCATCGCAAAACAAAAACCTTCTGAATCTTGTGCCCAATTCCCCAGTGCAAGTGAATGCATGTAAATAAACCAACCCATTTTTTCCGTAACCTGTCCATCATCATCCCATCATTTTTCCAAATATACATCATTACGCATAAAGCTTCTTCTCGTAAGACTCCATGTTGACGTTACCCTCCAACTGGGCGCTGGCCGTTCGGAGCTCGAAGCGCAGTTCACCAGCCTCGGCGCTCTCGTGCATAGTCTTAAGACTGGTCATACCACTGTCCTGAAGAGAGTGCTTGAGACCAGCAGCTAAGTAGGGAACAAACTTGTTGATCGAGCTATTACATGTTAGCACTCAAGGTTCTATTCAATCTTGAGTCAGAACTTACCCTCGGTGAGCAACAGCACCAGAGACACCCTGAGCAACCAGGACGCTATCACCCTCAGAGAAGTAGCGGGCAGTACCAGCATTGCTCTTCTGGCTATCCTTACCACCGTTGCCAGCCTTCTTGTCTTGCATGGCATCGATACTTCCCATGCCTCGGTAAGCCTTGACGAGCTTGCCTTCACGAGAGACGAAGGAAGTACCAGGAGACTCAGTAGTACCAGCCAAGAGACCACCCATCATGATGGTGGAGGCACCCAGAGCCAGACCCTTGACAATGTGGCCAACGTTCTGGATACCACCGTCGGCAATGCAAGGAACACCGAAACGAGCAGCGAAGCGGCTGACGCTGTAGACGGCAGCAGCTTGAGGACGGCCGACAGCCATAACCTCCTGGGTGATACAGGCAGAACCACTGCCCATGCCAATTCGGAGACCGTCAACACCAGCAGCAATCAGAGAGGCAGCCTGCTCTCGCGTCACGACGTTTCCGCCGATGACATCGACACCAGGGAACTCGCTCTTAACCCACTTAATCATCTCGATCTGGTACATGCTGTTACCCTGGGAGCTGTCCAGGACAACGATGTCGAGACCAGCGTCGACCAGCTTCTTAAGACGAAGCTTGTCCTCAGGGCGGGTGCCAATGGCAGCAGCGCAGAGGAGCTGCTTGCTGTCCGGAAGCTTAGAGGCGTTGGGGAAGTGCTGGTTCTTGGTCAAATCGGAGCGAGAGATCATAGAAACCAGGTTGAAATCCTTGTCGACAATAGGAAGCTTGCCCTTCTTGGACTTGGACAAGCTCTTGTTGGCTTCGAGAAGGGTGACGTGCTCGGGAGCAGTGACAAGGTCAGTAACCATGACATTGGAAACGGGCTGGTCAAGGTCCTCCTCAAACTGGAGGTCTCGGTTGGTAACAATACCAAGAAGCTTAGAACCAAGCTTGCCGTCGGCTAAAAATTTTCTTGTCAGCCCAATATTCTTGTGCGGGGCAATGTGACATTAGAGAAAAAAACAATGAGTTATGGTGATTGATCATAGTAAAGAAAGTCCCCATGACAATAGTCTATACGGTGGAACGAAAGTTATATAAAAAAGGGTGTATAATCATGCAATCGTGCGTGTGCGAGGTGAATATGTCGTATAACACTTACCAGTAACTGGGAAACCACCGAAACCCCACTTCTCCTTCAGAGCCTTGGCCTCACCAACAGTGGTGTTGCGGTCAATAACGATAGGGTCAAGGATGAAGCCGTTCTCGTATCGCTTGACTTTGCGAACCATGTCAGCTTGGGCCTCGGGAGAGCAGTTGTGGTGAATAACACCGAGACCACCCTGGAGAGCCATGTGGATGGCCATCTCGTGCTCGGTAACAGTGTCCATAGGAGACGAGACGAAGGGAGTCTTGAGGGTGATGCGCTTGGTGATGGGCGCATCGAGAGTGACCTCAGAGGCAGCGAAGCCAATGTAGCCAGGGAGAAGCAGGAAGTCATTGTAGGTAAGACCACCGTGCTTGGTTGTGTCCATAAGCTCGTGGATATCGAGGCCATCCTTCTGCTTGTACTCCTTCAGCACCTCGAGGGCTGTGGTGTAATCAAGAACTGAGGCAGACATGATTGGCGGATAAAATGGTAAAATTAAGGATGAGAAGAATGAGAAAGTGAGGTCGAAGGTATTCGAGTCGATGAGCAAGCGCTGGCCTTAGTATCGACTGCTAATATTGATAGAACGCTTCTTCCCGAAAGAAAGAAAAGAGAAAAGAATTGGTGGTGCTGCTTCAAAAACTTTTTTATGGGATGCCGGACCCTGGAAGGTGAGGGGCGACTTGGAGGGGCACTTTCTTCTCTGTTTGGATGAACTTGGTCAAGGTTCTCGAGGGAAGTGGAGCCAGTCTCTGTGTTTTCGAAGCTTTGCTAGTTTTTCTTGCCGAAGTCGCTAAAATCAATAAGCTCTCGTCTACCGCTTGAAACTGACTTACCCTGCAGTTAGAATGCTGAAATCGGATCATGGGCGGATTGGGCTCTATTTAGTCAAATATTGTGAATTTTTATGACTCATAATACTGAGTATGTGATTTGGGTGTTTTCTTGTATTCGTATTGCGCTTTAGTATTGCCACCTTGTCAATCATGACAAACCTTTCATGGACTGAAATAGATCTTTACCTCAACGTCATTGCTCCATCGACTTTCAAGACCTAATACCCTCCATGCTTCTCCAATGTCGATCTCAAGTACATTGTTATCAACCTTGGAAATAGTCACAGTATGCAAGGGTATCACTTTTTCTTGAATTGTGACTAAGAAATCCCCGTCGATCGTCAAAGAAGAGAGTGTAGAGACATAGATACCTGAGAATTGTTAGAATACAGTCACTATCAATAAATAATGCATTGCTTACCCAGAATGCCGAATGCTTTGACCCGTGTATCAACCAAGACGCGGCCATTACCTCGCTCTTGAATATCACTCATGAAGATTGCAGCAGCACCAGCCATCTTACCTAGCAGCCCCAAGTTCGAGACCAGGACATCGCTATGCTTCTTGCTGGATAAGCGAGTTAAAGGAAACGCAGAGAAAATCTCATATCCTCTGACAGGCAGCGAGATCGTAAACAGTGACTCTGGGCTATGGATCCTTGCTGGTTGCGAAACTTTACCCGTTGTATGAGCACGAACGACATATTGAAGATCGCGAATCACACCAGGGAAAGCCGAGAGGGAAACCAATTCAGTCAATGGCCGAGAAGAGATGTTGAAGATGGCCATGATAGGACTTCCAGTATGCGAGGCTCCTGGATCATGGTTAGTTCGCATTGCTTGTTGCCCTTTCAGATATTTCTCACCATGATAGCTTCCAACCTTGAGGAGTAAATCATCATCGTATCCGATATACGGGTCAACGGCCTTCCCCAAAGAACTTGGTCGAAATATCACGGTCTTACCCCTTGGGGTACGACCACTCATTTGTTCAATAAGATTCATGTCATGCTCACCAGGAACATCTGTGATATAGATTGGACCGCCGCTAACACATCTGGCCGCAGCATGGAATCCGGAATACTCATGCACTGTTTGGAACATGTCCCAGTCAGGAAGCACATTCAGATGCTGCATGAAAATAGCATTGTGTGCATTTGTCCACACATGCCAAGGGTGCGAAGCAGGTATTTCAGGAAAGAAGTCGTCTGAGTTGCGCACAAGAATCGTAGGCCGATTTGTTGGCATCTGTGAGTGAAAGAGAGCCTCAGGAAACTGCGACATACATGATATCGCCTTGGCACTAAAGTGACGAAGTGTCGAGATGGTCCACGCATCGAGGTACGTGTTGATCAGATCTCGACGAGGGGAAGCTTCAATCCATGTATCAATCATAAACTGAGCGTCCGTCTTGACAGCATCGATCCCAGCATCTGAAAGGAATCGATAGAAGTCATCATAGAACTGATTCACATCCTCTTGTGCAACCACAGTCATCTTTCCACCTAATGGAAGATTTCGACGGTCAGCATCTTCCCGTGTCACTTCGATAGTCTTGTATGTCTTTGCAAGCTTGCCGTCAGGGGTGATGCCACCCCAGTAACCGAGGAGGGCATGCCAGACAGCAATGTGTTGGATATGAGGATGATTCTTTCGAATATGGGATATAGTGGATTTTAAGCCCTTGGGGAATGCCTTGGGCTCTGCTTCAAACTCGTTCCAACCGTATTGAAACTGGCTGGGGCCGCGATAATCGATAGACTGCCAGTTATCATCAATGATGAGACTAGATACTTCAACGTTATGTTCAGCAAGTTTATCAAGAGCGTCGAATATTTTCTGGTCTGTCAGCCGTTGTCCCAAAGCGTTCCATGTGCCTATAAATTATTAGCTCATTGTCCTTCGAACATGATTATCCTCATGAACACACAGAATCCGAGTCCATCGAACCAGTATTCTAGCCACTCTGGCTTGAATTCATTGCTCAATGCGGATAACTCCTGGGACCACTCATCACTGGCTTTCTTTGTTCCTGCAACCATATCTCGAGCATGATACATCACAGATGCAATGGCACAGTCGAAATCGTCCCCAACCGAAACAAGAACAACAGCCTTTTCATCAGAGCGACCGTCGTTTCGGACCTGAATTGTTAGAAATTGCAGAATAGCCTATCATGGACACTTACATGAACCTGAAGTTTTCCGTCGGATCGGCTTCGGAACACTGGCAGGACATGGCTGATGCCGCCGATGGCAAGGAACACGAGATTTTGGCCTTGCGGACTTAAAAAAGAACAGAGAATAGCATCTTTATCAAGGCCAAAGTGCGTGTGCCCATGACGAGGTGCAAGCCAAGGTGACCATAATCGGACGAGCGAGAACCATCTATATCCGGTCAGATAAGATGGTCGCTAATGCATTTTTGCCAGTACTTGGTATGTTTCAGTTGAACTCACCTGACGAAAGAACCCCAAGGCGTACCGACAGTGATATCTTTGTATGCAGAGTCATCTCCGTCGGCAGGTGGAATAACTGCATCAAGTGACCAAAGTGAAGTCCTAGGTGACTGACTCAAGCGTGGCGTGATAGTCCAGGCTTGAGAGTTTAAATCGGGGATCAGATCAGAGAGATTACTAGACGAAACTTTGTCAGAAGCATTGACAATCAAGCCATCATTGAGACCTTGTTCATCACGTATCCATCTCCAGTCTGCATCTGGAGTATGTCGAAACTTGAGAGTGAACTGCACAGATGCTGTAAATGCGAAGGAAGACGTGAAATAGAAACGTGACATAGAATCATCCAACACTTGTAGAGTTTGAGGGCATCCGGCCTCCTTGATTGATACCACCTCCAGGTCTTTCCAGTCTGAGCCGTCTACTGAGTGCCATACTGAGACTTCCCATGGCTCATTGGCACGGAACTTGGGTATCTCAAGAAAAGCCGTTAATGAGACCTCTGTACCTTGTATAGGTGTTACTTTTCCAAGGGGGGGAAAGCTTTGCAAAACGACTTTCATGTCTTCAGCAACGGGCGGCGGTGAAGGCTTCTGTTTAGCGATATATATTGCCTGAAAGACATCGCCAAAGTTGTAGTTGTCAGAAGGCATCGCAAATAAATAAGAACAAGAGGAGCAGACTTTTGGAATAGGTTTATTAAGCCAATTGACTGAGGAGATAAGACTTCTTGTATATCAATCTTTGTGAGGTTTGTAAAAGTGAAGATCAATTTGTAACAGTTATCAAACCACAACTGCAAGCTTGATGCAGTGTGACGAAGTTCGTGTTTGCAAGGCATAATCATAGAAGCTCACGAAAACGGACAGGCGTTGGATTAGAGTGGAGTTTCAGTGGACGTGGACGTGGTTAGTAATGAGCACCTCTCATTGGTTCCGATCTTGCTTTCCAGTCGTTCTGATTCGGGGACGGCCGGAATGACTAAGCCCTCCGCCTAATTGCTCAGGCTGCAAATTATCTCAGTAAAGCTTCTAGCCGAGCCAGATCGAAAGATTTCATCAAACCACTCAATTCAGCGTCGACCCCCCAAACCTGCGTCATGGCGTCCCGGAGACTGGCTTTGAACCTCTCGCGAGGTCTGCGAAACCGTGCTGGTCTTTCGGCCGCCGCTCCTTTCACACGAGGCTTTGCCACTCCCTCTCCTGTCGGCAAGACTCAGACTTCAACTCTCAAGAATGGATTGACTGTGAGCATCATCATCTGAGGTCAATTGGCCTCGACAACCAATTCGGAATGCCTTCCTGACACGCCCTTCTAATAGGTCGCTACCGAGCACTCGCCCTTCGCGCAAACGTCGACCGTCGGTGTCTGGATCGATGCCGGTTCCCGGGCTGAGACTGATGAGACTAACGGTACCGCCCACTTCCTTGAGCATCTCGCTTTCAAGGTTCGACAACCCATCAATTGGCCGAGACCAGACGTTAACAATGCAATCAGGGTACCGCCAAGCGAACTCAGCAGCAATTGGAGTTGGAGATCGAGAACATGGGTGGCCACCTGAACGCCTACACTTCGGTCAGTCGGATGAAGGGATACGGGACTCATTGATGCTAACGACCATCCAGCGCGAGAACACCGTCTACTTCGCCAAGGCTTTCAACTCTGATGTTCCCCAGTGCGTCGATATTCTCTCCGACATTCTTCAGAACTCCAAGCTCGAGGAGTCCGCCATTGAGCGTGAGCGCGACGTTATCCTCCGAGAGTCTGAGGAGGTTGAGAAGCAGGTCGAGGAGGTTGTTTTTGACCACCTCCACGCCACCGCTTTCCAGCACCAACCCCTTGGCCGCACCATCCTTGGCCCTCGACAGAACATCCGCGACATCACCCGAAAAGAGCTTACCGACTACATCAAGAACAACTACACTGCTGACCGTATGGTTCTCGTTGGTGCCGGTGGTATCCCTCATGAGCAGCTCGTCGAGCTCGCTGAGAAGCACTTCTCCGGTCTCCCCTCAAGCGCCCCTCAGACCAGCGCCTACCTTGCCTCCAAGCAGAAAGCTGACTTCATGGGCTCTGACGTCCGTGTCCGAGATGATGCCATGCCTACCGCCAACATCGCTCTCGCCGTTGAGGGTGTCAGCTGGAACTCCGATGACTACTTCACTGCCCTCGTTGCTCAGGCTATTGTTGGCAACTACGACAAGGCTGTTGGCCAGGCTCCCCACCAGGGCAGCAAGCTCAGCGGCTGGGTCCACAAGCACGATCTTGCCAACAGCTTCATGAGCTTCTCCACCAGTTATAATGATACTGGGTAGGTCTTGATGTCATACTTTAATTTTGAGCTAACTAACTCGTCGCAGTCTCTGGGGTATCTACCTCGTTTCCGACAAGCCTGACCGAGTTGACGACCTCGTCCACTTCGCTATCCGTGAGTGGATGCGTCTCTGCACCAACGTCAGCGCCGCCGAGACCGAGCGTGCCAAGGCTCAGCTCAAGGCCTCCATTCTCCTGTCTCTCGACGGCACCACTGCCGTTGCTGAGGACATTGGCCGACAGCTCGTCACCACTGGCCGCCGCATGGCTCCTAACGAGATTGAGCGCAAGATTGATGCTATTACCGAGAAGGATATTATGGACTTCGCCAACCGAAAACTCTGGGACCGGGATATTGCTGTTAGCGCTGTGGGAACTATTGAGGGTCTCTTCGACTACCAGAGACTTCGCAACACCATGAAGCCCAAGTTTTAAGGTAGAGTGGGCCGATGGGATTGTGAAAATCGAAATAAGGGTATAGAGTGTATGAGATACCGTTTATAGGCCTAGTGTACCATAAGATTTCCTCTGTTCATACTAGGTAACACGGAGTTGTGATAATTGTGTCCTGACTGTACTGCCATCTGTAGCTAATTGCAAATTTGTCACATCGCTTCTGTAGTCCATTTCATGTAGTGTCTATGATCCCCTCGTAATTAGAATGTAATGTGTCATGATCAATGATTAGATGAGAAGATGGACTCCTAGCCCTCTTCCGCCATCTCCTCGTCGACATCCTCGCCAAACATATCCTCAACTGTTCCACCCTCAACTCCATCTCCACCAATATCTTCAGGTTCAGGGCCCTCAATACCTTCCATGGCATCAGCCCCTTGATCCTCTTGCTCGTCGTCCTCTTCATCCCATACATCCTTCAGACCCCAGCTTGTCCCACTCAGCACGAACCGTTCGCTTGGTAGTCGCACGCCCCATTCGCTGGGCACAATTTTAGGTAGTGCTACCTTATTGCGTTCCCGCGCAAGTTCTTGCATGTAGTCTTTGCTAATTCCTCCACCTGCGTTTCCTCCACGGAACTGGTAGCTGAGTCGCGCAGCAATGGCGAGCTTAACGGCATTGGCGGTGACTGCAGCGTCGCCTGCAGGTGCTGAAATTGCGCCAGCGTTTGCTGATGGCTTAGAGCCGGCCTGTGTGACATATGGATCGCCGGAAAGATGTAGCGCATCGCTGAGAACAGATGAGGTATGGCGGTAGGCGAAATCAAGAAGGAGAAGGGGAACGCGTTGCTCGTAAGCGGTGACGCCTTGCGATGTAAGTAGGAGTTCGATAAGCCTTGAGTCGCGCGGTCGAGGGGCGGTTGTTGATGGTGCGGGAGGAGGAGCATTCTGTGAGGCTGCAGCAGCGGGTTGGCTAGAAGAGGCGGCAGTTGTCTGCGTGTTTGGTACTGTTTGCGAAGTGCCTGCTGATGAGGCGGGAACCCCGTTCGTTTGTGGTTGACTTGATGACATCTTGGCCGATGTTTCAATGCTTTGGTATGGGCATTGGAGATGCGACTGTTCGTCAAAGGCTCAAGGCGATGGCACGCGAAGCATTCGAGTTCGTGTCTGGTGAGACTAAGAGGCGCGCGCGCTGTGGATGGGTAAAACCAACAGGATGTAATTAATTTATTTTAAGAGGGAAAGTACTTTAATATTTCGGAAAAGTGAAAGAGAAGTTAGAGTGCTAAGCTGAGAGTTTATTGAAACCTCAAATTCACCAAGGTATTTCCTTTGCTGGTGAAGTCGCATGCCTGCTGTAGCCGGAGGTTTTGATAATCCGAGATGCGAAGTGGTAGCGATAAGTGCACAGACCGTACCTTAATTCTTACACTGATGGTAATGAAAGAGCTGTCATAAAAAACAATGATATAAGAGAGAAAAAGGGATGGCAAAACTCGCATAATAAATTTCAGTAAATTAGTATGCTAGCTTTATTAATTCTTGAATAGAGACTTTGAGAAAAAGCACATAGTAAATGTACCAAGACCCCATCTTTACCTTTTCTTTCCTCATTATCGAAAGTAGCCACTGGTGGATGTCGGATTTCAAGCAAGGAAAGAACGATGGAGGGGCAATGAGTAAAGTGCCCCACCATTTGTCGCCGATGCAGGAGGTCTCATAGTCATTACCTCAACTTTTTGTCGATGTTGACTCATTAACAACTCGAGACTTTGACAACCTCCATGTTGAACTTTCGACCATAATAGACATCAATTGAGTTATTTAATTCACTACAACATGGAGACGACTCTACCGCTGCCATTCTTGGTGAGCATTGCCAGCCCCAACGACCAGACTACCAATGATGGCCTCACCCGTCAAGAGGTTGCTCTCCTTGGAGCTCCTTTCTATGAGACAGCTTCTAAGGATTGGGGCCGCCCAAGTGCCGGGGCCAATGTCCACATGGACGCTACAAGTTTAACCAACCCCGACGATGTGATTGCTTTGCTTGATGGCGGGGTACGAACGGTTTTTGTAGCCTCAGAGTCCTACTCAGAGTTTACAGAATATGGCGCAAGAGTTATCCCTACTGTTTACTCCCTCGATCTTTCCGCAGCTTCCGCCAGTGCTCTATTGGTGAAGGATTTCGACGTTTCCTCAAGCGACGTCGACAAGTTTGTCGAGGAGGCATCAGCCAAGAAGATCAAGACCCTTTACATTAAGCCAGCTCCCAAGACCGATATCGAGATGCTCATCGAAATCGCCAAGAAGGCCAATGCCATTCCTATTCTTCCTTCCACAGGATTGACAACCGACAAGAGTGATTCGAGCCGACTATTGTTGTCAAAGATTATCGCTTCATACTGGAAGTCTGACCGACCTGACGGCCTTATTCCTACTGTGGTCACCGACGATGCTGGTATTGCGTTGGGCCTGGCTTATACCAGTGAGGAGAGTATTCTAGAGGCTTTACGAACACAAACTGGAGTTTATCAGAGCCGCAAACGTGGTCTTTGGGTGAAGGGGCTTACTTCTGGTGACACTCAAGAACTATTGCGAATTGGCCTTGACTGTGACAATGACACGCTCAAATTTGTGGTCAACCAGAAGGGTCGCTTCTGCCACCTTCAGCAGTTTGGATGCTTTGGAGACCTCAACGGTATTTCGGCTCTCGAACAAACACTCAAGTCTCGCAAGGAGTCTGCCCCTGAGGGTTCTTACACTGCTCGCCTATTCTCCGATGAGAAGCTCCTGCGAGCAAAGATCATGGAGGAGGCAGAGGAGCTGTGTGATGGAAAGACGAAGGAGAATATCGCTTTTGAAGCTGCTGATTTGATCTACTTTGCTTTGACCAAGGCCGTTGGCGCTGGTGTTAGTCTCGCAGACATTGAGGCTAACCTCGATGCCAAGAGCTTGAAGGTCAAGCGAAGAACCGGCAATGCCAAGGGCAAGTGGGCCGAGAAGGAGGGTATCAAGACAGATGCTACCCCTGCCAAACCATCACTGCCTTCACCTGAGAAGCTAGCTGATGGACGTATTGTTATGGAGCGAGTTGACGCCTCAAAGATCTCTGACGCCGATCTCGCAGAGAAGCTCAAGAGACCTTCTCAGAAATCTCCCGACGCCATCTTGAAGATTATCCAGCCCATCATCGAGGAGGTACGAACCGGTGGCGACAAGGCTGTCCTGTCTTACACCCACAAGTTCGAGAAGGCCACTTCTTTGACATCGCCTGTGCTGAAGGCTCCTTTCCCTAAGGAGCTTATGGATATCCCGCCCGAGACTATTGAAGCTATTGATGTATCTTTTGAGAATATTCGAAAGTTCCACTCTGCACAGCAGGAGGAGAAGTCTCTCCAAGTTGAGACTATGCCTGGCATTATCTGCAGCCGCTTCTCGAGACCTATAGAGAGAGTCGGTCTTTACATCCCTGGTGGAACTGCTGTTCTTCCTAGTACTGCTCTGATGCTTGGTGTTCCAGCTATGGTTGCTGGCTGCCAGAAGATTGTCTTTGCTTCACCTCCCCGATCTGATGGTCGAATTACCCCTGAGATTGTCTACGTCGCTCATAAGGTTGGCGCTGAGAGCATTGTATTGGCTGGTGGTGCTCAGGCTGTTGCTGCCTTGGCCTATGGTACCGAGAGCGTCACCAAGGTCGATAAGATTCTTGGGCCTGGTAACCAGTTTGTGACTGCTGCCAAGATGCATGTCAGCAACGACACCAATGCTGGTGTCGGTATCGATATGCCTGCCGGACCCTCTGAGGTTCTTGTTGTCGCTGACAAGGATGCCAATCCTGCTTTTGTTGCCTCTGATCTTCTCTCTCAAGCCGAGCACGGCGTTGACAGTCAGGTTATTCTGCTTGCTGTTGACCTCAGCGAGAAGGAGCTCCAGGCTATTGAGGACGAAGTCCACAAGCAAGCCCTTGCCCTTCCTCGTGTTGACATCGTTCGAGGATCTATCGCTCACTCCGTCACTGTCCAGGTCAAGGACATTGAGGAGGCCATGCGCATCAGCAATGAGTATGCACCTGAGCATCTTATTCTTCAGATCAGGGATGCCGAGAAGGCCGTTGATCAAGTCATGAACGCTGGCAGTGTTTTTGTTGGTCACTGGACCCCTGAGAGTGTTGGTGACTACTCTGCTGGTGTCAACCACTCTTTGCGTGAGTTTTCCCTTCAGTTTGTGACATAATGCTAGGTGCTAACAACTTTCGCAGCTACTTATGGTTTCGCCAAACAATATTCTGGTGTCAACCTGGGCTCATTCCAGAAGCACATCACCAGCTCTAACCTTACTGCCGACGGTCTTAAGAATGTCGGTGCTGCCGTTATGCAATTGGCCAAGGTGGAGGAGCTTGAGGCTCACAGAAGGGCTGTGGAAATCAGACTTAACTATCTGAATCAGCAGCAGTAAACTGGGCAATCGAAAAGGACAAAAAGGCGTATGTTGTGAAAGATGGGTTTCTTTTAGGATAGGGGCGTGGACTTGGGAATAGATGTTGTTTCAATATGCACAGATTTTGGTAGAACATGAAAGCTTCAAGGTAAAGATGAAGAACTTGCTCAGCTAGTATTTTTAGTCTGTCAAACAACAAAAGCTTTTGTCTGTACAGAATGCCATGATGTGATCACTACAAATACAACGAAATGCTCAACGCCACGCTATGCCTCAATGTGCCCGAAAACCCTTATACTTCTTCTTCCATCCTTATCCATCTCCTCTTGTTCGCACATCTGAAAATCTCGCCATCGCTGTCTATGAAAGCCAACCCATAAACACTCTAAAAGAAACGCCTTGGATCCGATACGCCTTATTGCCTGCTGGGAGCGGCAGCAACAGCCTCGGTGGCCTGTTCGTGATACTTAGCTTTCCTTCACTTCACTTCATTTCTCAACGGCAAGATGACCAACCCCTGTTATGTGTTGGGCGAGAACGTCCTCTTTAAGTTGACCTTGACGCTTTTCTCCAGTAGGAGCAGCGTCGGGGGTGTCCTCGCCCTCGTGTTCCTCCCCATGGCCTTCCTCGCCATCTTCGTAAACCTCATCTTCGTCGTCCTCATCATAAGCTTCCTTCAAGTCCCGTGTCATGGACGCCTTGAGTCGCTCTTCATCGACGCTGCCGCCTAAGACACTTGCGGCTTCGGCGAACTCGTCCATGGATGCTCGGGAGATGTAGCTATCGGCGAGTCCTTCACCGATCTCATCAACATCTTCATCTATTTCGCCATCCTCGTCGTCATACTCCTCTTCATCGTCACCATATTCGCTGGTAGGTCCGCCTGGACCGTCACCGTCTTCGTCTTCATCTTCACCACTCTCGCTTGCCGAGAAGTCAGCCATGGCAAGAGGGTCATCTCTCCAGTACGTGAAATCCGTGTACTCCTCGCCGCCACCTTTTACCAGTGTGCTCACGGGCGGGAAGTAATGGTCAACGACTTCGTTGATATTCACGTAGCTCATCTTGAGTTTGTTCAGTGTCAGAAGATCCAGAGATACTTCAGAGTTGGAGTTGATGGTGAAGATGCGATTTCGTGGGACATCAACGGTCCGGTAAGATATTTGATCGGTCAACCGGTTTCCGTAGCCCGCATAAAAGGGGTGACGATCTGGTCCGTATAAATTTCGAATATCTCGAAGAGTAGCCATCTTGAAGATATGGGGTTTGCGAAGGTAAACCTCTCGCCTCAATGCAGCCATGGTTCGATCTGGTGACAAGATTGTCGGTCCTGGAGGCATTCTGTAGCCATCCTGCACGATACCTGCCAGGTATGCTCTTGTAGTATCCGATTGTCCTACGGATCGACTGGTGAGGTACATGATATTATAGCCATTGGCGGAAATATCACTGTACAACTTAGCAACACCTGAATGAGTCCAGTCACGGCCAATCATGTTCAACACGTGACCAAGAGCATCCGACTTGGTAATGGTACCGTCAATGTCCGAGATGACAACAGGTGTCTCATGTCTCCAGAGGTACATGTTTGCCTTGCAGGTAGCTCGGTTGACAGTGAAGGCCATCGAGTTCGCACCTGGCTGAAGCTTCAGATCCTTGAGCTGCTGACTAGTCAACCGCAAGGTCTTGGCGTAGTTCCTGTTAGGATCTCCTGCGTGGCCCGATGAGCCCGGAGGCGTGCGAGGAGGCGTTTGCAAGTCCATAGGACCAGCGTCGGACTCGGCTCTTCGATGTAATTGGATGGGTGAAGCGGTTGCATCGCTACTGTCGCTCTGATAACCAGGATCCGAAATAGCATCGGCTGCAGTAGCTCTACGGTGCGACTGCAGAGACGCCTCGATAGTCTTGTTCATAGCAGCCTGTTTGGCCTCCTCACTGCTGTAGATCCATAGGTTTCCTTGTTCGTCAAAGCCAATGAGTGCGCCGATGTCATAGTTTCCGTCCAATTCTTCGGAAAGAATCTGGCGAGCCAGAATCTCAGCCCGAAGAATGTCTTCCTCATTGCCCTTGAAACCGTTCATGTCTAGCATCAAGTCGCCGCTATCCGTGACCTTTGTGGGGATGCTTGCAGCAGAGAGTCCTTTAGACAAGGCTCTGGCACGCTCGAGCGCCTCACCGGGGGCCAGAGGGGGAGGACTGGCGGATCTTTCAGAAGCAACATGCTCATCGTCATCGGCCGAGCTGTTCCCATCTAGACCTCGGCTTCTAGCACTTGCACGGAGAATATCGTCACTATGTGGTCGGGGCACCCTTGACGACCAGTCGCCGGACGCTGGGCGGGCGCTAGATAACTCTGGAGAAGTCGAAAGAGGGGTGATCAAGCCTGCTCTAGTTTTAGTCTACGTTTGATGGAAGATTAGATTATATGCATACCATTGTCGTTCCCTTTCTTATAGAGCACGGACGGGGGCGGTCGTTGCAGCTTGGACTCTGAAGCATCAAGTTCGAACGCTTCTGGTTCTTGCAAACCAGATTCTGGCTGCTCCGGATTGAGCGGCGGACTACTCGCAGGACTGGAAGCGGGAGAAACGAGTGGAGAGGTCTGTAGCGACTGTGGGATCCTTTCCGTTGTCTCAAAGACGAAGAAGGCCTCGCCGCCTTCGCCAAGTTTCATGGAATAGCTTTGTTTGACGCCGTTGACCTTGAATTCGACCTTCTTATCTGACGGCCTTAGGAGAGAAAACTTTCCGAATCGGACATGGAACGGTGAGCAAACTAGAGTGCCATCTTCGTGTTCGACGACAATAACATCAATAGCACCGCTGAGAGTCGCAGGGTTGATTGAATTCCAAGCTGTCGAGACCGACTCGCTGAGGCCGCGCACGTATTGCATCTTGCCTTTCACGGCAAAGGGCGTCGAATAGTAAAGGGATCTTTTTCGTCGATGCTGATCGTGGGTTGAAGAAGCTGGAGCGGCTTGTCGCGGGGGGATATAAGACGACGATCCGACGGGCTCAACGACACTGAGAAGCTCCTGAGGAAACGATATAACAGCAGGTGACGAGAGCCCGGGGCCCTAAAGAAGTTTATCTGGGTATGAAGGTTAACCTTCAGCGTGAGACGAGTCAAAGGTATGCAGTCGAAATTCTAAGGTGGGTTAGATAAAGTAGAAAATATGGAATGGGATGCGAAATGTTGGGGAGTAGGTGCAGGTACAGATTGGTTTGAGATGGGTTGAGCGCAACGCAGTGGACAACGGAGGTACCGAGTACAAAGAGACACTTGCTGTGGTTGAGCGGGCTTGGCTTGGTCACTTTTGTTTTTCTTCTACCCCAGTCGCCGAGTCGATTAGATCAGGTGAAGACGTCACCAGAGTTGGAGAACTCTTTTGGGTTGGAATTTTCTTAATCTGAACCACAACTGAAGTTGTTCGGACTGAAACATCAAGAAATGAATGTAAAAAAAAATTTCATCATAATGGAGGTGTCTTACCTTCGTGCCACAGGTAAAATCACATAGAAAACGCCTGCAGTCAGCTAAGAATGACGAAGTCACTGTAACATAAATTCCATGAGGGGTGTCCCAACATGGCCCGAGGTAGTGTACAAGGTACAAAGACACTACCCCAGCTCGCAGGGGTCTAGACGTCCGCCAGAATCATGATGGATAATGGACGCCCCAGCAGAATTTATCACATGAACGGTTCAGGCGGACTAAGTTGCCGAGTTTAGACTTAAATCATTCGGTTTTCGGAAATATTTTGTAAGGAGTTTCTATAAACCTGATCAATGCGTCATATAGCTATTAGCTCTGTTATGGTCTTTTAATTTCTATCATTCAACTGTTATCGTTGCTGATAATTGAACAGCCCGGATAGGCTGCACGGCTGCAGGGATATATCATGGCTTTGTTCAACGGTTGATAGATATGCATACGCTCGAGTCAACCCATGTTCTAGAAAATGCTGGCTATAATCTTACAGCAGATAGTGATAAGTCATTCATATTCCAGTGGCTTTGCTCCGCCCAGACGTCTTAGCTATAGTCACCAATTTGTCGAATTTGACAACACTCAGCGGCATTGTTAATAATTCTAGATTTATCTGAGCTATGCCTGTTATACTTTTACGGAGGCTTGATTTGATCTTTATCTTTCGGTCTTCGTCTTTCGATCTTTCATGTTGCTCTTTCAACTTCATATATAACCGACATATGTCTTCTATCCACTTACACGCTGACCGCTCAGTATGAGCCGAGGCAGGTAACCAGGGCCCATTGCACGCAAGATTACGATATCCCAGCACCTACATTGCTCGAAAAATAAAAATTGAATAGAAAAGGTTATCCATAACATATACTGAGGTCTCGAAAACCTTGCAGTCAGCCTATATGTTCTAGCAGCACTTATATAAACGACCTCGGCCACAACAATTACCCTGTACACTTGAAACCACCAATCGCTACAGCTTAGAGAGGTACATAAGAGTGGAAATGCAGCTTGCCCATCACACATCTCGATACTACCTTGGGTTTTACAACGATCATACGTAGTATCTCAAGGATTCAATCTTGTTTGATAGCATCGGTATTTGACAAGTACCTGCTACTCCATACGGTCTCTCAAGAGCAGCAGTGGAGATTAGTCAAGCCGCGGCCCAAGCATATGTTGACTCAAGACTAAAAAATCCCCTTCAGTTCTGTTATAGGCTCGGAGGTCTCAGACATCTGAGAATTCATTAGTTCTCTTGTTTCTTAGTCTTGGCCCATCCGCCAAGCGGGAACCCTACGGTAAAAGTCGCTGTGCCGAGGTGATATTGATGTCATTGATCAGATCGCGCCTCGTGTTCACAATTGACTAGTTGCAAATATTCCGATGTTTCCTGGAACAAAAGATGGCCTGTAAAGGATATGGGATAGCCAAAGTACAGACCAACTATGGACCTGTATTTTACCATAGAATCGAGCAACCTCAGTTCAAGAGGTGGAAAATGCCAAACTCTGTGGAAACAAATTCACATGCGTCAAGAACAACGTTTCAATTTCAAAGTTGATAGTATCGGTCCGTTGCATTTGGGCAGGGATTAAGTTGAGTAAAGTCTCGGAGAAAGGCTGATGCCTTTTTGGAGAAGGCAAGGGCATTTGAGAAAGCCCTGAAAGCTGAAGGCCGGCAATTGCAAAAGCCTCAAAGCTGTCTGTAATGATGATGTTGATGACTTACCGACTGTTAACGATGACAGGAGGTTGAAGCAGTACTTACTTGGTCCAGTAAGAGCATCTGTGATGATAGTTATTGCCAATTGATAACCTATACTTTCTTTTTAAGCCTATAATATCAGATCCAGTGCCCCGTATGCTTGTTGTCTTGCGTGTGCACTCTCAAGGGCTAACTACGTAGTAGAAGCTCGCCTATCGTGCATTTGACGCCTTCATCCGTTCCATTCTCTGCAAGGCGCAAAACGGCAGAAACCCTAAATAAGCCTTGTTAATAATGGCAAGTGAAGATGCCGTGCAGACGGAACCCCATTATTAAGAGCCGAGCCGTTGGAAACTCAGCTGTGTCGTGTCTTCCGTGAGCGTCAAAATTCCGCCGCAAACATCACCAGTGATGTTTACAGGGACCATGGAATTCGCTTACGCTAGTAGGGCACCTTGTTCGTGAGTGCATTCCAGTAGCGTTTGTGAGAATAGTAATCCTAAACTATGAATATAGGAGGGGAAAGATTGGTTGAAATCAATGATAGAGACAACTCAATTGACAGTCAACCCAGAAGCAACACACTCTACTAACGTTTGCTTTTCTTTAGACCCAAAATATTGCGACAAACTCGTGGCGAACGGACGGTTATTCAAATACAGTGCAATAAAAACAGTGATAACCGTCCCATCTTGCATGAAAGATCGCCAAAGAGCGTAACATGGCGCATAATTCTAAGCGCTTTAAGGACCACGCGACACGCAAGGCACTGTGTTGCTCGTTCAGAGGACACTGTACCCTCGCAAGAATCAAACAGCCCTGTGGCTGAGATTTTGGAGGCTGCAACCATAACCAGACAACACTAACACCAGAAGGAGGCCAGAGGACCGCTGAAATCTCCACCCTTGCTGATGACCACGCTGGCTCTCTAAGGTCCAAGACCAAGACCATACCCATGCCCGCCTTTTTTCACCCACTGTTGGCATCGGCTTCTGCCTCAA
The DNA here is from genome assembly GCA_002982035.1 of Fusarium algeriense. Lineage (NCBI taxonomy): Eukaryota > Fungi > Ascomycota > Sordariomycetes > Hypocreales > Nectriaceae > Fusarium > Fusarium algeriense. Next base: position 30,127 of record PVPY01000370.1, on the reverse strand, counting down.
GGATCCTCCCCTCCCACACGACACCTGAAGCTTGGACTTGGTATTGGATTCGGAATCGGACCAGGACTTGGACTCTTCTTGGTGGTCTGGAAGAGAAGGACAGCAACATCTTCCACCAAGATCGAGACCGCTGAGAACATGTCATGGGAGTTGCCCGTCTTGACCACTCTCATCCTCAGCGTACTTGGCTTCTGGTGGATCTATAGCCCTCGCGCCAGCTACCAGAAGGCCCTGCTCTACCTCTTGCTGTGCAGCAGTTTCACCGTCCTCTTCGACCCTCGTCGCCTGATCGATTATCTGTCCCCCGCCACGGTCGAAGCATTGCTGGATTTCCGCATCCATGTTCTTTTGATCCATCACTTCAAGATGGTCTTGACACTTGGTGCTGTCGTTTGGTGAGTCCACCTCCTATGTGTTGACCCTCGTGAACAATCCGACAATGATGATACCCCTTTACTTGGACCGTGCTGACAATTGATTCTCTTAATTATAGGCTACTGCATCGCTCGTGGCAGACGCTATGGAAACCCGTTCCAGACCTGATCAATATCCTTGGAGTCGACGTCCCTGAACCTCCCGATGTTTCCCTCGCTGGCATTCGATCCGATGCTGCTACCCTGAGCTGGAGTCGCCCAACCAGTAATCGGCCGGTACAAAAATATACTATCCAAGTCAATGGTGTTCATGGTCGGTCTTACTGTCGAGAACTATCTCGGACCCTTCAGTTGGGGGAAAATCTCAAAATCTGACTAACACGATCCCTATAGTTGGCGAATCACCTGGAAATGAAGTCGCGATTACTGTCACAGGATTAAAACCAGACCATTTTTATAATATCAGAGTCGTTGCTGTCGGCCCGAATAACTTTCAGGCCGGAAGTCAAGTTTTACGACTTCGGACCTTCGGAAAGGATGGTAGACCGCAGTTGGGCAATTCACGTGTACCTACCAGCTTTCCCAATAACGACCACCCTCATTCGAGAAATGGCGACGAAGATGACGATTCTGATACACAAAAGAAGCCTCCAGTCCCTTCTGTCGAGGCGGCCCCTGTGCTTGATGGCAACAACGCGTCCACATCCGATGTCAGCACTACCGGTCCAAGTCAGCGACGAAATACGGTCAATCGACGACACTCGCCGTCAGTTGCTAGCATGGACCAACCTCATATCAAGCTTCCACCTGTAGATGGCCCGGAGCTATCACTTGACGAACTAAACCGCCGATTCGAATCCACTCGGAAGGAAGTCGACGAGATTTTGGCACAGTATGCCAAGGAAGAGGCTGAGCTTCAGCAGCAGGAGGAAGAGCTCAAGCAAGAGAAAGATGCTAAGAGACAGGCTCTCAAAGAGAAAGAGGAGCAGACCGCGCAGCTCAAGGCTAGTGTTCGCACGACCATGGAGCAGATGCGTACAGCGGAGAAGGAGCGTGCAAGAAAAGAGCAGCAGTTGAAGGACAAGGAAAATAAGAAGTCCAAGGTCCGAGATACTGCTACGAAGCTCGAGAACGAGATGGAGCGGATGAAGAAAGAAAGGGAAGGATTTGAAGCGCAGAAGAAAGAGCTGGCAGCTAAGCGGGACCAAGACGGCCAGGAACTTGACGAGTCTAATGCAGAGCTGCAGGAGAAATGCGCCGAGCTAGAAGCTGAGCTGAGGGAGAAGGGAAAACAGCTTCAAGATCTCAAGGCTGCGCGAGAGCAACTTCCTGGTGGCGATGATGAACAGTGGAAAGAAAATGATTTGAACGTACGACGAGAGTGGGATGCTAGGAGAAAGGAGCTGCACAACCAGCTCGTTGCCGAAACCAAAAAGCTTCATAACCTCGACCAGCAAATACGTTATCTCAAAGAGGAACAGCATCAGTTAGCACTTTATTATAGCAGCCAACCGGACCCCACAGCTATGGAGTTCGAGCCTGCTGCCTCTCAAGACGCCCATGAAGGCGGAAACGTCAACTCTCTCTCCCACCTCAACCTGTCACCTCCGCCTAATCAATTCGGTCCTCCCGAAGACTCGTTCTCAACTGGCTTTAGTCGCGCTGGATTCAGTCAAATACTCTTTATGGACCACAACGCCGCCGACAACGCCGATGATCACCAGTCAGAAGCCGATTTCAGGGCGAACGCGGGACCACTTAGCCCTACAGCCCATGCTCTTCTGCCTTCAGGTATTTTTGACGAGACATTTGAGGATGCCGAAGAGCATCTGCCTAGCCAATTCTTGCCAGAATCCGTCACTGCTGCTGAGGAAGATAACCCACAGTCACCACTGTCATCAGACGAACGATCATTGAATATGTTCTCTAGTCCTCATGGCTCCTCACATAATTTGCCCTTCCCCCAATACAATGATGTGGATTCGCAGTCACTGAACATCAACTCTTCCCCTCAACAAGCACCTCTCGCCTCAAGCCACAGGCTTTCCAACCTCTTGTCCAATTTTCAACGTAACAGGGGTCCGAAACCGGCGGATGTGGAAGGACCAGCGATTGGCAGCCTCAAGGCAGGACAGAGCCAATCTTTTCCACGAAGCACTGATGATCATGACATGCCTGGCAACAAGCGCAGGATAAGCTTCTCTTGGATGAACAGGCATTCTGGAGGTGAACCTAGCAGGTCAAGCATGGGACCTACCTCTAGGCCGTTTTCTGCTAGAAGACTAAACCCCTTTGCCAGTAGTGCTGGGGCTCTTACGGGTGAAACTGACTTGCCACACTCGCGGCCCGCGTCGATCACATCCATTGATCTGCCTCGACCCTCGACTGATAGCGGCTCTATCTGGAACATTCCTGGAGATTTCTCTGTGCTAGGCAAGAAGGGAGTGTGGTCCCCGAATGAAGGACGTTGGTCTTCTAGGAACCCGTCCCGCCGGCCTTCCCTTGGTGCAGCACCGACCATGCTTGAAACGACCCTTGCAACAGCCAACGACGAGATTCTTGACGACGACGATCTGCTGGACCCTCAAACATCACCTAGCCAGGTCGGTGTCATTGGATCGCGTCCCCCAAGTCATCGGGCGTCCATGAGCCGACATCTCAATCCTGCGGCGCCGACGTTTAGAACCCCTTTCTTTACTCGAAGAGAAAGGGACGCAAGCCCTGATAAGGACAAGTCGAAGGGTAAGGAGAAAGAGAAACGCGGAAAATCTAAGGAAGGTCGCACGAAGGGCAAGGAAGTTTTGACTCCCACCATTGAAGCACCTCCGAACCTTGATGATTCGCCTTCAGATTCGCGGATGTCTCGCGACACGTATTCTGTTCATACACAAAACTCGGTATCAGAATCTCATGAGTCTTTGGATCTCGGCATGACAGCCTCTAATTCTACCACGGATAACAACGCCTCGAGCCACAAGGATGCCGACAGTAGTGTTGTCAAGAAACTGTTTAGGAAGGGGAGTTCCAGCAAGTTTAGCACTTTGTCTTCTAGGCTGAGCAAGGATTCCGTCCTTTTCAAGAAAGGTCCTGGTAGCAGCACATTCTCTGAGAAGAACATGTCAGCAGAGCATCGTTCCAGCATTGGTGATGCAGAGGATCTCGGTGAAGATTTGTCTCAACTTGGCCGCAGCTACGAAAGCATGACTAGCAGCCCGTCGTTGGGCCAGGGGAGCTTCAAATCAAAGGACGCCCCTAAAGAGGGTCGTATGGGCATGGGAACCTGGCGCTTCTCGATGAAGAAGAAGAATAAAGAGCCTGCGTCGAAAGAGAAGGAAAGTATGGAAAATGACAGGCCTGCAGATGAGTAGAGTGCATGTGTAACATGGATACATATATATCTATCTGTATGTAGTATAAGCATTTGAGGTTATGCGTGAAGCGGAGTAGCGTGTTTGGCATTAGCACTGTTGGCAGTACCTAGTGGATAGCAAGATCATAGCCTGATTGATTATTCACAATCTCAACCATCGTAAAGCTTGAAAAATAGATCCCTACCTTAGTCTGTGACTGGTATGTTATCTACTGGAGTGTTTAAGTTGGAGGCTCAGGGGAAGTTCAGCCACAGTATCTTGTGGTAGCTTATCCGGGGGTGGCCCGCTTTTAGCCATCATGGCTCTTGACACGTGCAAGGAGCTTCCTCATGCTCACCTCGAATAGCTAGTCCTACTCGTTGTTGGAATATTTTTAACATTCAATGATTGAGCCCCTCTCATAATGAACGGGAACTACCCAGAGAATTCAGCTCTTGACGCTGGTAAGTAGATGGTGAAGCTGGAGGTTACAATCCTTTGCGACTAATCCCAACACTACTGGACAGTCGACTACGATCCTATAGACCACCTCAATCTCCTATTCTCGCACCCGTCCGCCATATCATCGATAAGCGAAGTCTCGAAATCATTGCAGAACCACCAAAATGCGCTTTCGAACGATATAGCCACCCTCGAGATGAACCAGGCTTATGGATCCGACTCAAGCCTCGAGCGCATGCAGTCGGCGCAAGCTGAGCTCGCGCAGCTATTCCGAAAGATCGAGACAGTGCGCTCGCGAGCCATCGAGACCGAACAGAACATTACGTCGATGACCGCCGATATAAAGAGGCTCGATGGCACGAAGAAGAACCTTACGCTGAGCATGACGGCTCTCAAGAGGCTGCAGATGCTGACGACGGCTTACGAGCAGCTCAGGGGCTTGGCTAAGACGCGCCAGTACAGAGAATGCGCCGGGCTCTTGCAGGCTGTTCTGCAGCTCATGAAGCATTTCAATAGTTACCGCAGCATCGAGCAGATCGCGACGCTGAGCAGGGGTGTGGCTGAGCTGCAGCGAGAACTCCTTGAACAGGTCTGCGAAGACTTTGAGATGGCATTCGCGAAAGGAGAAGTCGGCGCACGAAGAGGCACGCTTGTTGAAGCATGTCTGGTCATGGATGCTCTTGGAGAATCTGCCAAGGCTCGCCTCATGAATTGGTATGCTAATACAGAGCTGCGAGAGTACAGACAAGTGTTTCGCGGTAACGACGAGGCTGGAAGTTTGGACAACATCGGACGGCGATATGCGTGGTTCAAACGAATGATGAAGACGCACGATGATGAACATGCTATGATCTTCCCTCCGCACTGGAGGGCTAATGAGACATTGGCAGCGGCATTCTGTGATGGTACTCGAGATGATTTCAAGGGCATTCTAGAACGAAGCATGCGACGAACCGACGGCAACAAGATCGATGTCGATCTACTATTAAGTTGTCTTCAAGAGACACTTGACTTTGAGCAGAGCCTCGAGAAGCGATTCGCGACCTCATCAAGAGCCAGCATTGATACGCTCAGCTCGGTTGAGGAGAAGGCGCATAGCTTCCATGGCTTGATCTCGGTGGCTTTTGAACCATACTTAAGCTTGTGGGTTGAGTCGCAAGATAAACAACTCGCAGCCATGATACCCAAGTACCGCAGTCAACCGCTCATACCACCTGATGACGAATTCTCACCACAAGCTGTTATTGCCTCGGCGATTGAGCTCTTTCACTTTTACAAACTTACGCTGTCACAATGTGCGAAGCTTTCTACAAGTGAGCGTCTTCTTGATCTGGCTAAGATATTGGCCAAGTATCTCGATGAGTATGCTCAGCAGGTCTTGCTACATATATTACAGTCCGGCGGACCTCAAGGTCCTTCACTACAGGATGTTGTACTTGTGTTGAATACAGCGGACTTTTGGCATATCAATACCAATCAACTGGAAGAGAGCATCAAGAAGCGCATTGACAGTGAACTTGTTCCTAAAGTCGACTTGTCTTCACAGTCGGATGCCTTCCTTGGTGTAGCGAGTGCTTCTGTTCTGGCTCTTGTTCGTGCTGTCGAGCTTGACTGTGAAGGCGTCTGGCGCGAGATGAAGAACACCAACTGGAGCACAATGGAAAGCGTCGGTGATCAGAGTTCATATGTGGGAGAGCTGGTAAAACATGTTGATGGGAAAGCGGCCGAGATCTTGGCTATTATCTCGAAGCAACAGTATGCCCGAGCCTTCTGTGATAACTTAGTGGAGCATTTGGCGACGGGGTACGTTACTAGCATTATCCAATGCCGACCGATATCCGAAGTTGGTGCCGAGCAGGTATGTTACTCGAGTCGTTCGAGTCATGTTACATGCTAACACATGGATTTGTAGATGTTGCTTGACAAATATGTTCTCACAAAAGCGTTTGAGAAGTTGCCTATGCATCATGCCTCGTTCTCTGGACATGAGAATCCTCCATCAAGTTTTGTGCGAAGAGTTCAGCATTGCATGAATAGACTTGACCCATTGCTAAAGACACTACAAGTTCGGCCATCACCGCCTGAAGGATTAGTACAGGCGTATTTGATCCATATTGCGGATCGGTCAGATACAAACTTTAAGAAGATCCTAGATCTTAAGGGTGTTCGAAAAGCGGATCATGCCCATCTGATAGAGCTCTTTGGCATCCACCGTGACAGCACTTCCAATGATAAATTGGTAGCCAGCTCACCTTTACTTACGCCTCTCATGACAACCCCAAGTTTGGGTAATACGGTCCCGCTTGGAGTAATGAATCCATCAGTCGCAGCGGCCGTAAGCCCACGGTTCGAGGCGGGATCTCTAGGTGAGAAGCTCCTCAGCGCAGCGAGAGATATCAGTCAAAGCAGCACAAGCACTGCAGCACAGACAGGTCTCGAGAAGGCTACGATCAACGAGAACTTGCGGAACTTTGGTAAGTTCTTCAAGAGAGATATTGGTTCTCTAGGAGCGAGGTTTGGAAAGCGAGATGGTAGTGTCGGTGCTGAGGAGGGAAGATAGAGTGTAGATTACGGATATCTAGATCAACTAATCGTCTCATATGCATTGTTTCTACGGATACCGAGATACGAGTTAACTTTGGTCTAGTTAGATCATCAATCAACTGAACTAATTGTTCGGAGCCTTATCCCTGGCTATCATGAGGAATCAATTAAGCCTCCGTCGGCATTCGCAAACACCCGAAATACTTGCCACTTTCGGTAATACACCAGATTAGTCATCCGTCACCTTCCAAATCATCCCCGAGCGCCTCAACATTAACATCTCCACTAGCCGGGCTTATGAATCCTTCTGCCCAATCACATCGTCTCTCTCCATCTCCATTGTCAAAATTGATTCCATCTCCTGTCTGCATTTGCATTGCATCAATCTCCACACTCACCACGTTTCTTGACCTGTTTCCAAGCTATTCTCTCAGGGTTCATCCGCCGAAACCGCTCTATTTTTTTCTTCTATTTACCGCCCCTCAACCGTTACTCAGTATACTTTGTTATTGGCGTTTTCTTCCTGTTCTATCCATATTAATAAAGAATCACGATAGCCCACCTTTTCTCTCTCAACCCAACACCGCCAAACTGTTCTCCTCAACGTTTAAACGCGTAACTCTTCGTTCCAGCGCTGGTCTTACGATTGCGGCAGCGGCGACTACTTTTCAGAAAACTACGAGAAAACCGGCTGTAGATTTTGGTGTTAGAAAGATGCATAGCAAGGTTGTCAGTATGTACTTGCCCATGCCCTCGTGCTTATTGCCCCTCCATCGTCAACCCCTCCAAAAGTAACATGTCTGACAAGAATTCCAGTTATCGGCTCAGGGCCTGCTGCCCACACAGCGGCTGTCTACTTGGCGCGAGCCGAGTTGAAGCGTAAGTTACTGTTTTACATACAGAATGTGAGATCTTGGACTGACACCACATAGCTGTTCTCTATGAGGGCTTCATGGCCAATGGTATTGCTGCTGGTGGTCAATTGACCACTACCACCGAGGTTGAGAACTTCCCCGGTTTCCCCAAGGGTATCATGGGCGGCGAGTTGATGGTGAGCCTCTTTTCTACCCCAGTAACTGTCAGTAATTAATAGAACGTCCAGGACAACATGCGAGCCCAGTCCGAGCGCTTCGGCACAGAAATTGTCACTGACACCGTCTCTACCCTCGACCTCTCCTCCCGCCCTTTCAAGTACAGCACCGAATTCTCCCCCGAGGAGACACACACCGCCGACTCCGTCATCATTGCCACTGGCGCCTCAGCCCGCCGTCTTAACCTCCCAGGTGAGGATAAGTACTGGCAGAACGGTGTCTCCGCCTGCGCTGTCTGCGACGGAGCTGTCCCTATCTTCCGCAACAAGCCTCTCTTCGTTATTGGTGGTGGTGACTCTGCCGCCGAGGAGGCTACTTTCCTCACAAAGTATGCCAGCCACGTTACTGTTCTCGTCCGTCGCGATGTCCTCCGTGCCAGCCGAACCATGGCAAACCGTCTTCTCAACCACCCCAAGGTCACCGTCAAGTTCAACAGCGGTGCCACTGAGATCCGCGGTGGTGAGGATGGTCTCATGAGTCACCTCGTTATCAAGAACAACAAGACTGGAGAGGAAGAGGTTCACGAGGCCAACGGTCTCTTCTACGCCATTGGACACGACCCCGCCACTGCCCTTGTCAAGGGCCAGGTTGACATGGACGAGGATGGCTACATCAAGACCATCCCCGGTACCACATACACCAACGTCGAGGGCGTCTTTGCCGCTGGTGACGTTCAAGACAAGCGATACCGACAGGCCATTACCAGTGCCGGTACCGGGTGCATGGCTGCTCTTGAGGCCGAGAAGTTCCTCGCTGACCACGAGGATGACCAGCGAGCTGACGACCGACCCAACCCCAACTAAAAAGAAATAGACAGACATCTAAAAATCATAAAATATATAGACTTGCGCCATTTTAGACGGGACATAGATATCTACATAAAGAGCAGGAGCAGTCGAGACTCAATCTAATCCACTTCACGTTTGCATGATACACAGGAATTCAAACCAGAGTCTCTTGATCTTTTATCATTACTTGTGATCCATGTATTCGTAAACTACACAAGATGTTCCAAACAACTTTTATCTGCCAAACCTAGAACAACAGCATCGTTATGCCATCCTGGCCGGTTAATGGTATCATTTATTATTTTCTTACGCTCGCCACAGAAGAGTAGGTGCTGTAATCTCGGTACCCTTGAGCTTCTCCAGACCCTCACCACCCTGAGAAATGTTAGTATCATGCTTCATGAAAGTCATGGGATTTCACTTACGTAGCTGATAAGAGGAGACACCTCAACACCGGCATCGGCCTTATCACCGACGACAATGGCTCCAGCAGCCTCAATCCAGCGCTTGCCCTGGTTCATGATATCAGCCTTGCTGGTATCGGGATCATCCTCGCCAGTGCCAGGAGCATTCTTGAGTGGAGAGAACTCGTCCTCGCGCTTGACCTCGAGCGAGGCAAACTTGTCCAGAGTAAGGAAGGGGAAGACGTCGAAGACGAACTGTTCGAGCTTGATGCCGTTGGGCTTCTCGGGCTTGACGGTCTCGCCGCTCTGGAGATCAGCAGAGGGGATCTTCTTGCGGGCGATGTGATGGGGGAGCCCGTGAACCCATTCAGGAATAGATTCGAGGAAGCGGAAAGAGTAGTAGTGGTTGACAATGTTGGCAGCACGAAATCGGAGGAGATCGGGCTGCTTGGGGTCAACCTCCTCAGCGGTAGCCTTGTCGATCTCTGAGTACTCAACAACATCGGGCTTACCGTTCTTGGAGAGAATCAGACCAACAGACTCGGTAGCATTACGCTTGCGGACAACCTTGGTAGCAATGTCGACATCAAGCGCGGCAGAGAAGCCAATGAAGACGGGGTCGGCAACCCTGACAAGGCAGTTGTCAACGCAGTAGGCGTGGATGTGCTCAATACCGCGGTTTCGCATATCCTCAACAACACCAGAAACGACAAGAGCATTGTAAAGGCCACCGTTACCATCAGGGGCAACAGCAACCTTGCCCTTAGACTCGAGAAGGATCTTGCCATCATTGGAGATGCAAGGCAGAACACCCTGCTCGAAGATCTTTACGTTGTCCTGGCTCAGGCCAAAGTAGTTATTCTCCTGGAAGAACTTCTCGGTAGGACCACGAGTAGGTCCGCTGGTCATAACATACCAGGGAACAACAGCGTTGGAGCCAGTAGACTTCTTGGCAGCAAGCTCCTGAACCTTAACAATTCGTTCACCCTGAAGCTGGAAGAGAGACTTGTGAGAGGGCAGGCCAATGTCGTAGCAACCCTTGGGAGCCGAGCTACCAAGACGAGTACCCTGGCCGCCAGCCATGAGGACAACGGCGACTTTACCCTTGGAGATGAGATCAAGACCAGAGTCGTACCACTTGGAGATATCATCGGCACTCGAGTCGAGAATGCTAGCAGTAGCAGATTCGGGGAGGGGCTCGAGGCGGTCGGGCTCATTGCTTGACTTGGAAGGGTTCAAGGCGCGGGTTGTGATCTCGTTGATGCGGGCGGGGTCGAAACCAGAAAGCTGCTGGTACAGAGTTCCACGCTCGGCTGGGGAGAGAGACTCGTAGAAGGTGAAGACATGTTCTTGGCCAGCCTTGGTGTACTTTTCCTTGAGCTCGTTGAGAGCTTCAGGAGTAGGCTCAGCAGGGGCGTCGTTGGACTGCCCAATGTGAAGAGCCTGCTTGATGGCCTCCATTGTGATGTAAGTGTATGCGAGGTTGGGAGAGTTGCGGTGAGAGCGATTGGAAGCTTAAGGGTGAATGTCTGTAAGATTCACAGAGACAAGGTACTGAAGCGTTGAAGTGGGATGGAATTGGAGAAGAAAGAAAAGAGGAATAAGCTATGGGGGCGGGAAGAGTTAAGATCTAAATACGAATGGAAGGAAGTCAATCTCGGAAAGACCCTTACACAACAACCCGCAACTTTCCTTTCCTTGGGATCTCTCTTCCCTGACGTCTTCGGTCTTACCTCAACTTTCTTAGCAACTAACACACCTCTTAGCTTACCTGGTTGCTACGCTCTTACCTTAATTGTAACACTGTTACCTCACCGTAAGTAAGGTACAATGCTTGAAGCTCCTCCCACGTCGCCAACGCCAACGCTGATGCCCCTCAGCTGCCCCGCCTACTCAAGGTCCAATTGAGCTTGGTCCGCCAGTTAGAGTGTGGGAACACTGGCTGAAGGTCCCCATCGATCCTGCCTCATGCTTGCAAGTTGGTGCTGATGCAGCGGCTTTACTGAGACCACCATAGCGCCCATGCGGTTACGCTGCCACCTCCAATTGGATTCTATGATCACTGATGGGTACGTAAGCTCAGCTGGTTGTACAGTCAGAGTTTATGTTCACGATCTGGAAACTTAGAGAACAGGTTGATAACGGTTGCAATGGTCGATCTCGTATTTGTCAATCCTAACACGGAATTCGCGATGTTCAGGACAAGAAAGATCCAGATTTTCGCCAGGGACCAGCAGGGTTCGGAATCGTCAACTTGTCTCATAACCCCCACCATGACATTGAGGCCTAGAGCTTAGACGACATGGACGGGGCTGTTTTTTGTGGCTGTGGCGGCTGACATTGGATTTTATGTGCTGAAAATAGCACTCTTAGGGATGGCAGAAAACCTATGATCCTAAGTGACAGATACTTAGGCAACTTTAAGATAAACTCAATAGGTTCTTTAATTGCTTTATTTTTGCCTTCGTATATTGGTTATGTCCTGAGTCGCCAGATAAATCCGTACGTTAATGCCAACTAGCCTGGCATTATCCGTATCTGCTTAGAGTATTGAAGAGAAATGTAAAGAAACCGCCAAGTGTAAAAATAGTGAGGATTTGTTTGGTGAATATATGGAAAGTAAGCATCACTAGTTTCAAGGCAATCTTGTTCTAGAACAAAACTATTCATTTGATGCCGACCTTTTTAGGTGCGAATTTTATAGTATAGGTACCTAACCCACCTATACTGGTGGCCAGGGCGCCTGAGTTAATTCCGGACCCAAAGCTCCTATTCCTCACTCTTTGCCTTCAGATCTGGCTGCCTGTGGCGAATGGCCCAGAACTATCTTCACGCAGTTCCGCAACATTGTTCCGTAGAATAAGAGCCCTGAAGTTGTCAAACGTTGGATCTTGTGTGCGGTGCTTGGATTTCCGCGGGGTTTTTGAAAAATATATCAATCAACCAGGATTCCTTTACCTGCTTCATTAATATCCGGCTGGCAAATACACGCCAGACTTCCCATACTTTCACTTTCACCAACAGACTACCTTGGCCACAATGACAAAAAGCAAAACCGCCCAGGAGGCTGCTGTTCAAGGCCTTGTAGGTGACGATGGCCTTAAAAATGAGCACGACATCTCAAGCTCGCCCCATCAGCCAGCGACTTTCAAGGGACGTCTGCAAATGAGCGACTTCATGTTCAAATCAACGGAGCCTTCAAATGGCCAGACTTCCCCTATAAGAAGATCATCAAGATTCACCACCCCCACCACTTCAACCTCGCTCACTTCAGTCGCCATCACCAAACGGACCAAAAAGCGAGATGCTAAAAACAAAGAGAAGGAGGTCAAACCAAAGAAGAGAGCCCGTCAGGCTTCTGGATATGCGCCTCCCTCAACATACGCCCATCTCAAAGGTCTACCTGATGCCATTACCCATAATCTTCTGGTTCTCTTCATTGGCCTGAATCCTGGTATACAAACAGCACGGACTGGCCATGCATATGCTCATCCATCAAACTTGTTTTGGAAACTTCTCTACTCAAGTGGCCTCACACCCCGTCTCTGTAGCCCGACAGAAGATCGTCAACTCCCCGAACTGTACTCCATGGGCTTCACCAACATCGTCGCCCGACCCAGTCGCAACGGCTCTGAGCTTAGCAAGCAGGAGATGGATGAGGGCGTCGAGATTCTTCACGAAAAATGTCGGAAATACCGTCCTGAGTCTGTATGTGTTGTTGGGAAGAGTATCTGGGAGAGTATTTGGCGCGTAAGACATGGGAAACCTGTTGGAAAGGCCTTCAGGTATGGCTGGCAGGATGAGTCGGAGAACATGGGCGTTATCGACGGCGAGTGGGAGGGATCAAAGGTATTCGTGTCAAGCAGCACCAGTGGCCTCGCTGCTACTTTATCACCAGCTGAGAAAGAACGCATATGGGCGGAAATTGGAACATGGGCCCAGAAACGGAGAGCTGAGAGGGAGCTCAAGGCAAAAGAAGGCAGCTAATAGACCTATCATAGTGAATAGTACATACGAGGCAAGCATTCCTCTTTTCGACAAGAAATTTACTACAACATTTGATTGCACAGCATATTCCTATCTACCCGTCTAGAATGAACTTTTGCCTGACCAGGCCCTTCGCATATTTCAGATCGAAAGTACATCTTCTCCCCAACTCCATTACGCCAGAAGCCAAAGCGCCTAGAGCCTGGCCTTTTACTTGCATCGCTTCTCAACCACATTAGGCCCATTCTCCTCATACTCCTTTCGCGAAATCCACATCTGGTGGAATGTTCCCAAACTAGCGAGAATGCTACCGCCGATCCAGGCACCGAAGCGTCGCTCACTTGTGAGACCTGCCGCGTGGATCTTGATCTTGAGTCCTGGGTACATGGCCATCAATTCGTTGTTCAGACGGTCATTGAATCCGTTGATCAAGCTGGTGCTGCCAGTTACGACGACGTTAGCGAGTAGGTTGCCCCGAAGATCGACATCAACTGCGTTCAAGGCAGAGCGGATGAGTTCGGGGATGGTCTGTGCTTTGGTGAGGTGTTCGGAGTCGGGGACGTTGTATCCGGCGGTCTCATCAAACATGCCCTCTGTCACTCGGAATCGTTGCTCGCGCCACATCTGGTTATAACCATCAGGCATTTCAAATACCCGGCCGGGTTGCGTCTTAACGTAATCCTCGTTGCCGGAGTGATTGTAGCGGCCGGGACCTCGCCAGACTTCTACTACTGACTCCTTGAATTCCGTCAACACACGCTCTTCCTCATATGCACGGAATGAATCGTGGATCTGGAAAGGAAAGTGGCGTAGCCGGACCGAAGGAGGTGCCAGAGCGTCGACAGGTGTCTTGTTCTCAATCATGAATGTGGGCGTCAGCTCGACCTTGGGCTCTGAGGTCTCAAATAGAGTTCGGATCTGAGATGAGAGCCAGATACCGCCAACCGGAGACTTTTGAATAGATCGCTTCAGTACCATGCCATCGTGAATGGCTGTGACTGAGGTGTTGGCACCACCCACGTCAATAACTAGGGACGTAGCCTTGCCAGCGGCGAATGCTGCCAGCACAGGAGTGCGACTTAGCCAGAAAGCAGGACAACTCCAGTTCTCCATGATGATTTCAATAGCCTTCTCGCGAGCCTTGGGTGTATTCCAGGGAGCCTCAGTAATCAGAAGTGGGTTCTCGCCCAGGGGCTTCTCGACTGATTCGGTAGCCTCGGCGTCGTCCATAGTCACATCACCCTCTCCATCTTGGCCTTCTGCCTTAGGATCGTCGTTTAGACCATTTTTTGAGGGAGGTGTTTGTCGTTCGGGTTGCAAGCGCTTAACAAGCATGTTTTCCCAAATCCGAGCAGCAACATCCCAGTCCTCCACCACACTATCCTTGTTCATGTAGTTGCGGACTTCATAGTTGGGACGAGGGATGAGACACTCATCGCCAAATAGGTCTCGAGGGTGGTCGTCGGTTGTGTGTCCATAGAAAGATGGGAGAATAGACTTGGGAACATCTTCACCAGCGAATCCAGCTCGAGTATAGCAGTATCCAGGATCGAGAACGAGGGCAGAAACCTCATCTACATAAACATAAGTTAGTGGAGATCTTTGGCGGGCTGACGCGACATGGGGAGCTGAAGCTGCGCGTACCTCCTCCGTAGATGTCAGTGGGCTGCACAGACGAGGGAAGGGGCTGTTGAGCCATGGTTGATGTTGTAGGGATAAGAGTCGCTAATCGGAGATGTTGGAGATCAATTGAATGATCCGGCGCAAAGTATCACGAATTTGGTGGAGTTGCGCCAGACCAAATGTGATGGATGGATGGTCGCGTTGGAACAAATTTCAGCCTTGAGTGGTTGGTAAGGGAGGGCACGCCACACATTTTCGAGGCTGAAGTGTGGCGGTTATAGATCCACCAATAACCGGATTATTTTCGGCGAACCGGCTCTCTTTAAATTTTCGCAGTTTGGCTCTAAAAAGCTTCTCTTTTTTCTGCATACATGGAGCGAGAGTTCCATGTTACCATCATGAATGTAAGTACACATACTTTCCCCCGATTGCCTTTTCTCTCTTTGCCTATATGATGAATTCGCATACTCGCTTCAGAACCGCTGCGATTGACACAGCTTGCTGTGGTTGATTTAAACTGCCAATGTCTGATACTAGTGCATTGCATTTCTTTACTATCTTGACATTTAGTTATTGAAGCATTGCTGACTCAATTGACAGAAGACATGATGTCTGTAAGGTACTTGCGACAGGCCGGCCGGCCTTTGATACAATCCATTTCTCAAACCACGAGTGCCCGTTGCTCATATGCGCTCAGCTATGGCAACCCAAGGACATTATTGGGCTCACAAAGTGTGGCATATGGGAGATCCCTAGCTACCTCGGCAGCTAGGAATCAGGAAGGCATGGAAGGATACTCGTCTTTCAAGCAAAAGCGCCGAACTGAGCTTTGGGCGGAGAAGGAGAGCGAGGATCCTCTTTTTGAAGAGACACATCCCCGTCTCGTACACCACGCGGAGCGCAAGTCGGTGCCCGAGTTTCATGAGGCTTTTCAAGATGCTCTTGACGATTCTAGGGACATCAGTGTCTGTGGCCGAGTTCGATCTAAGCGCGTCGTTGGAAAGAACCTCATTTTCCTCGACATAGTGAATGAGTTTGAGCGTCTGCAAGTCATGCTTAATCGGTCCAAGTGCATGGTAGAAGAGGAGGAAAGGAGATTGAAGTTCGCAATGTTCAGAAATTTAATAGAAGTGGGCGACCACATATGTAGGATCCCTAATGCTTATCCTGTTTTATCCCAGATGCTTACAGTCTGGCAGCTGTCGTTGGTATACCGGTTCGTACTAAGGCTGGCGAACTCACTATGGAAGCCAAGGCTTTACCTGAGCTTCTGTCTCCCACTATGGAACAGATTCCAGAGAAGCTCACCGATCCCAAGACGAGAATGCAAGAACGTCATGTTGATATGCTGGTGAATCGACAGGCGATTGATGTCCTGCGGTTACGCGCCGAGATCACCAAGCACATGCGTGATTACTTTCACTCTAGAAAGTTCCTCGAGTTCCAGACACCAATCCTTGCCGAAAACGCTGGCGGTGCTGTTGCCCGCCCCTTTGTCACCAGAGCCACCGAGTTCAAGGATAGAGATCTCGCCTTACGCATTGCACCCGAATTATGGCTCAAGCGTCTTGTTATCGGAGGTGTTGACAAGGTCTTTGAGATTGGACCTTCATTCCGTAATGAGGGCGTTGACGCGACACATAATCCCGAGTTTACTATGTGTGAGTTCTACAGCGCCTATAGTAACTTGGAGGACTTGATCAACCAGACCGAGGAGCTTCTCTGCAGTCTTGCCCAACACTCTCAGGATCTCATCTCTACCCAACTCACATCTCTGCCTTCTATCGACATGAAACAGTTCGTACGGCCTTTCAAGCGGGTTGAATTTGTTCCCGCACTACAAGAAGCCCTTGGGCTTCGACTACCCAAGCTCTCATCTCCAGATGCCCTGCCAGAAGTCCTGGCTATCTTGAAACTTGCTGGAATCAAGGTTCCAGGTGAGATGCCCACCTCACTTGCCAAACTTCTCGATCGTCTGGCTGCAGTCTATCTGGAACCAATGTCATTTACGGAGCCTATTCTCATCATGAATCATCCTGCCTGCATGTCCCCCCTGGCGAAGAGCTTCCTCTGCCCACAAACGCTTCAGCTAGTATCTGCTCGTGCAGAACTTTTCATTGGTGGCCGCGAACTAGCAAACATGTACGAAGAGGAGAACGACCCTGAAGCCCAGAAACGTAAGCTACTCGACCACCGAAACCTTGTCAATAAGGATGACGGCAGCATTGCCATTGAGCATCCCGAAACACCAGAAGGCGAAGAAGACGTCGAGGAAGCACTTGATGAGCCTTTCGAAGATGAGGATGGTGACGCTGCTCCTCTGGATCAAAATTATGTTAGGGCTCTTGACTACGGCCTGCCTCCTACTGGCGGCTGGGGTTGTGGTGTCGAGCGCATGGTCATGCTGTTTTCTGGTGCCAATCGTATCAGCGACTGCCTAAGCTTTGGCACAATAAGAAATGTTGTTGGGCTTTCAGCAGCAGAGGAGAACAAGACAAGCTCTGAGCAAGAGAACAAGACCGAAGAAGAATAAAGGAGCGATTTCTGAGAGCTCGTAAAACTGAAGGACTTGTACGATTAGCTGACCCTAATCATCGCGATGATGTATGAATGATGGGATTGTATAGTATTGTAACATTGGCTATACCCTAGAAATCTGTATAGAACAATAGATGAAATATTACCTTCATCCAAGTTATCTAGGCATAATAAGAATGATAATGATGATAACACAAGTGGTTTATGGTGGACCAGTTATGGGACAATTCTCAACTGGTATCTCAATATATATGTACAAAAGAATAGGTATGAAGTGTCAAAATCAAGCCAACAAGCAGATGCAACTCAGGTCTCGTCCTTATACAGAGATAGACAGCTGGAACAGGCTGCTTCCTTTCTTAGGAGTAGACATGCTCTTAATCCAATCCCTCACAGTCTCATCACTCAAGGATGATCCGAAGTCGAAGCTATCATCCAACTGCTTGATAGCAACGCTTGAGGTACGCTCACAAAACACAACAGCAACCTTGATGTACTCCTCGGTAGGACGCTTGAAGTAATCAGAGCTTCCAGCACCATTTGTCAAGTGGAATGTGCTCTTGCACTTATCATCACCAGTAGCGAGAACCTCGTAGATGTCGACCTCACCACAGCCTGTCTTCCAGCAGCTGCATCCGCTGTATTGGCCAGTTCGAGGAATACGGCCATTAAGAGCCCAGAGAGCAGGCATGTCGCCGTTGAAGCCGGTGTCGCCATCGTAGGGCATCTTGAAGTTGAAGAGGAAGATCTTGTTTGAGCCAGAGAAACCCTCTATGAGTTTGTTAGTAAGTGCTCTGTAGAGGTAGATAGGGGGTAGCATACTGTAAGCAATATCAGGGACGCGAGAGTAGCCACAGCTCTCGTCGCACTTCTCGGAGCTGAAGATGGAGAACTCCTTGTTGGAGGGGATGAAGACGTCCTTGAGAATCTTGGGAGAAGAGGAGCCACCGTTTCCGTTGGCATTGAGGTAAGAGAGGGAGTTACCCCAGGTGCTATACTAGTCAGTATATTTCCATTTGAATTCCATAAGATAATAAGAACTCACTTGTCAAAGACACCAGAACCTTCACCACCATAGTTGCCCATAAAGACAACATTATCAGCAACACGTCGCTGAGCATTGTAGTAAGAGGTACGCTTCCAGTGTCCACCAGGAGTAGCAGTATACTCCTTTGCCTTTGAGGTAGCCTTGCTCTTGACCTTATCAACCTTGCTTTTGATCTTATCCAGACCAGGCAGGGGATTAGCCTTCATCTTCATGGGCTTCTTCTCATCGACAATGTTGTTCGCAGCATCGGTAGGGACAGCAGGAATATTGACGGGAGCAGCCTGAGTAGCAGGGCTCCCATTCCAAGTATTCTCCCAGGAAACAACTTGTCCGTCAATGGTGGCGGTGACCCAGTCTCCACGCTTCTTCTTGCGCTGTTCGTGAAAGTGACGATGGCCATGGAGGTGAGGAGAGGGCGCAGAGTCGCGCTTCTTCTCGTTCGAACCGAGGTTGTAGACAGCGAATTCTTTGAGGTTGAAGGGACCACGGATGTGAACTGAAAGCTATGTTTTGTGAGTTTTTGCTCTAATGTTGTTGTGTTATGGATGACTTACATCCTCACTAAGAGGTCCAAGAGCACCATCGAAAGAGACAGGCTCCTGATTACAAGATCCATCATCACCCATCTTGGTAACAGCCTTGAAACTTCCACTGCTGGAGAATCCCTCATAGAGAATCTGATCAATAACGCCGCAGAACCAGTTTCCGCCTTCGTTAATAGCGCTACCAGAGCATTGTTGCGTGAGGGCCGAGGCGAGGCCACTGCAAACTAGAAGGGAAAGATTGGTGACCTTCATGGTGTTAAGTCTCTGGTACCTTTAGTCTGAGTGACTGTAGATACTATGAGACCTATTCTCAAGTTGTTGAGATCGTCAGGTAGACAACTTTAAGGAGTGCTTCGGTGAATGTCTCCAAAAAGTGGACTCAAAAGACAATAGAGATTTCAACAGATTTTAAAGAGTGACTAGAAGTAAAGACAAAAGAGTGTATAGTTCAAAAAGCAAGAAATGCTGAAAATGCACGATGATATGTTTCAGTACCAACCTCAAGGAGGAACTCGAAGGATGGGAGGATTTCCATCCTTCTGTGGGGAGATGGTGATATTAAAAAGGATCCGAATAACATAATTACTACTCTACTGCAGCCCTCAAAGGGGTAAAAAGTCCAGCGTCTCCTTCAAGTCTGGGCAGCAGATCTCAATTCTGTTCCTGGCACAATCGCCTACTTTAGCACCTAGCCCAAGATGGCCAAGATAGGTTGGTGGTGTACTTGTTTCAGGCTACGAGGGGACCTAAACTCTTGGCCAATTACAGGCGTCAGATGACTTATTGAGAGTGGTTAATAAAGGGAACGACCTGGCCATGCTGCTTTGGGAAGTTGAGGGCATCACAAAGAGCCACGCTTTGGCGTGTAAATGAAGGCGCAGCGGTCTTGGCTTTGGGCCGGTCTCTTGTTTGGGCTGGGGCCAAGATGCTTGATTAGACGCCGAGGCGCCATATAAAATTGCAATTACTTAGACATCAATTCTTGTCTTTGCATTATGTCATGCTATTGCTTATTCAGTGATAACTAGTCTGCGATACAGGTGATGGCCTCATGAATATCTCAACCAGTATCACACAACCAAGTCAGACCATAACGTGGCAGGACATAAACTAACAAATGATCAGCATTAATCGAAACAAAAAAGGCTGGTAGTAACAAAGTGGGTGTGACTGAATCCCCTGGAACACCAAGAAAGGCCAACGCTTGTCTCATCTTGGCTTTTCTTGGCGTGTCCCCTAATTTATTTTTGACTCGTAATCGTCACCAGGAACAATGAAAGTGACGAGAATGTCTTTGTTGTAAAAAGTCGGTCTCTGGAATGTCCACGTGCTGCTTGCGTCGAGGTGCATTTCCAGCCCCCCTCAAATACAGCGATTATAATGTCACATTTAAATAGTGGAGATGAGTCTATCACTATTTTACAGTGAACAATGCTGAAAGATATCAGTTTTTTGCACATATTTGTTCAGAAAAAGCTAAAGTTGTTATGCTCTTTTCTTTTCTTTATTTAATTCAAAGAAAAGAAATAGGTCTCTGAATCTCAGACGGTAAGTCCTCCTTGTTAATTGCGCCTCATTCGATTTGTATGGCCTCATTTCAACCAAGGTCTATGCCAAGCAACTCATCATCATCCAATAACTTAATGCGTTGTTGACATTTCGGCCCTTTTTACTAGTAATGAAATTGTGAGTTGCCGTTGAATACATTCATGAGAAAGGCCGGAGGTCAATGAGCAATATTCTCTGCTTCACATTACCTGAGACATTTTATGCCTAATGTGGAACTATCTTAGCTGTAAGTGAAATTAAGCCTTCAAACTTGACTTGCAAGTCCAAGGTTTTCTGCTTTTTTCATCTTCAAATTCGAAGACATCATCGCCCTCTACCCGTAATTATATCATGCTTTTCCATAGATGCAACTTATCCAGTCCATGATGATCTTCCTAGTCATCAAAACCACCCCATTCTCCATCATCACCACTGTCCTCGTTCGTCTGTAATTTCCTCTTCTTGCTACCCTCAATAGCACCGCGGCGGTTATTCTCCTTTCGTCTTTCGTAGCCACTCTTGGACGTGATCTTGGCCTTATTCCCACTTCGTCGCGCTTCCACACCTCGCTCCTTGAGCTTCTTGCGATCCGCCTTGCCCACATTAGGCAGGGCATCCAGGAGCCACTTTTGCACCCCAGCCTCATCTCCTGTTTTGCCAGCCTGCTTCTCGCTTGCAGCGATAACATTGGCGACCATCTTGACGAAGGGAATGTCTTCCTTGGTGTAGAATGTGACCGCGACACCACCTTCACGACCTGCTCGACCTGTTCGTCCAGCACGGTGGACGTAACCGGCACTGGAGCCGGGGACATCGTAGTTAACGACACCGTTGACACCAGCGAAGTCTACGCCTCGTGCTAGCACGTCTGTTGTGATCAAGACCCATATGTCTCCAGCACGGAACTTGCGCATGATGGCAGATCGAGCAGAGTCGGCGAGACCACTGTGAAGGGCAGCGATTCTTGCTGCGCCGCCAGCCTCAAGAGGAATATCATACTGTAGCTCCTCGTGCAAAGCAATCGCTCGGTCAATGGTCTGTGTAAAGACCAGGAAGGGAGGTCGCAGAGGAGGACCCGAGTCATCGGCAGCTGTAGGGTGTAGAAGCTGGCGCAAAGCAAGAAGTTTACCTTGCTCTGTTGCAGTATAGATAAGCTTGTGAGTAATGTTTGGCACAGCTGTGTCCTTTAGACCAACAACCAGTCGAACGAAGGGCTTTGGTGTGATACCCAGCGACTCTGCTCTTGAAGTCAACTTCCCTGTGACCATGGACTCAATATTTGATCCCATGGTAGCAGACCAAAACGATACCCTCAAGTCGGGGTTTGTGCATGCAGTCCAATCAGCCATCATGGCATCTCGGAAAAGAGGATCAAGCAAAACATCCGCCTCATCCAATATCAAGTCTCTAACAGTGGGCAGAACCTTTTGTGTGTTGGGTGGTCCAGAAGTGAGAAACTTTAGTAGCAGGAAGGGTGTGGTAACCAGAATATCAGCCTTTGTGATTTGCTTAGGCTTGTCGTCTGTCTTCTTCTCCTCTTCATCCTCTTCATCCGACTCTTTATCTTCTTCATCTTCAGAACTGTCCTCTGCCATATCCACTTGCTCGGCTGAAAGTTGTGTGTGCTTCTTCATCGAAACGACTTTGAGACCTGTTCCTTGAGCAAGCTTCTGTCCTTCGCTAACGATTTGGTGTACCAATTCCCGGGTTGGTGCAACAATAACCGCCTCGAGTTCGTGAATATCGCTAATGTTTTGCTGTGAGCGCCTGCGCAAGATGTTGTTGATAGCCGGAATCAAGAAACTAATAGTTTTCCCGCTTCCTGTAGGAGCAATGGCGAGGAAATCGACTCCTGTTTCCAGTCCATCTTCGTCTTTCAGCGCGGCCTGAGGGTGTACGAGAAGAGGCAGACTGCCCATCTGGACTTCAGTAGGGACTCGGTATCCTTGAAACACGAGGTTGTCGGCGACCTTGTTTGCTAGACCATAGGCATTGCGTAACTCGCCAAAAGAGTCCAAGGGCTGTGGGAAAAGTTGCTTTTTGCCCTCTTTCTTCACTTCGACTGCTGCCCTCTTCTTTTTCTTGCTCTTCTTGACCTTCGACTGATCCTCTGTTTTTGAAAGAAGGGTAATTTTCAGTCGATGAGATCGAAGCAGCTGGCGACACTCGTCCTCACTCAACAATCGAGATGATCGTGTAGGCTTTGGCGCTTGAACGGGCTCCTCCGTCTCAACAGCTGTCTTGGCTACAGGCTCTGGCTTGGGGGCAAAGAAGTCGACTTCGGGGAGCTCGTCGTGAGCTTCGGGTTCGGGTTCATTCTTTGTTCGCTTTCGCTTCTGGCCGCGCACTTGATCATGGTAAAGCTGGGGGTTTGTGGATGTACCAGCAGAGGGAAGCTTCTGCTGAGCATTGCTGGCGTTTTGGATGTTTTTTTGGGTCTTTTTGGTTCCACGGGATAGAACCTTGAGAATATCCATGTTGAAGAGAATGCGCTATCACGCGGGGTCGAGGAGCGAGCTTGAATTGGAGATGTGAAGAAAAGTGCTAATGATTGAGAATTGCATTCAGAAATTTTGGTGGACCCATAGCGGTCCGACGGAAGTATAGCGGATGGTGGGGGGTGGGGGATCACATGTGGCTGGTGAGTAAAAACAGCCACAGTGGAAGCACCGCCACAAACCGTTGAGATCTGCTAAAGATACGTTAGTGTTGGCGTGTTTGTTGGCGTTATGTTCAAAGCATCGGAAACGCTATGCACATCCCCGAGATCGATGGAAATTTGTTAGCAACTGCACACTTTCTGAGCATCAGGAACGATCTATGGATGATCCTTCAAAGAGGATCATCTCATCCAATCACATTTTCAAAGCGCAACGTAAAACATGATCGATTAGTGTCGATCTCCGTCATAATCTTATCCAACTTTTTGTTGCAAGCATGATCATGATGCATCCAAGGTTGACGTCACTCTAGCTGCCGAGATGACCAGCAATCAGGATTTGGAACTCACAAGTATGGAAATGCATGAAACTTGGTATTCCTGCTTCTGCTTTTCTGTATTTCATGTCTTGCATTCCCCGTTTTCTTTTTGACCTGCATTATCAATTTTGCAACTAAAAGCAGATCAGATCTTCACACCCGTATCACTAAAACATAGACAACCGCCATCATGCCGACTATGCTTGGTCTCACCAACGATCGCTCACCTCACGGACTTAACGCTGAAGAGAGCAAATTCGGTGGCCCTTCTAGCCAAAGAGGCATGGAGCTTACCCCGCGCCAACAAAACGGCAGCATCGTTTCCGGTATCGAAGGTTCCGACTTCTTCAACGGCGGTGGCAAGCAAAAGGAGCACGACGCAGATGAGGAATCAGATGAGGAGAACCTCAAGACTATCAAGGGCCGTAACCTCTCTGCCGTCAAGGAGATGGAGACTCTTCTCTGGCGTGCCCTCTGCGACAAGCCCAAGACTGCTCTCAAGTACATCGCCAAAGACGCCGTCATGTCAAACCGCTTCCTCTTTGGTGACCCTACCCCTCGCACTGCTGACTCTGATCCCTCTCTAGAGGAAGAGATTAAGCACTGTGAGGAGTGGCTCGCCTATAAGATGCACGACCCTCAGCCCGTCGAGATTGGTCTTATGGCTGCTGCCATTGGCTACAAGGTCACCCTATTCCGTCAACTTGACCAAGGTGATGGCAACTTTGGTATGCAGACTGTCCAAGCCACATGCTCGAGCTCTTGGAGGCAGCTTGCTAGTGGAGACTGGGAGCTTACTAGCATGTTTGCTGGTTAATTATATGGACTATTTGGATGATTGCATGAAATGGATCGGCGTTAATGATGAATGGAGTATTGGTTGATGATTCGTGGACCATTGCTAAATGAGCTATATCATAAATAAGAATAAAATTTTATTTGCAAATGAAGGGGCCGGAGCTATTCTGCAAGGCAACTCTCTTATCATCAATAGAAACAACAGAGGTGATGGCGCTCATACTGTTTACACTCTATACGAAGTAAAACAACAGGACTATAATTACATTGCAATCAGCGCTGTATCATCTTTTCACTAACATAAGCTTCTTGATACCTTCATGTCAAGCTAATAAATACCCACGCTTTCACCCTAATACTCTGCATCTTTAACCTCAGGTTCTCCAGAATCTGACAAGAGCCTCCGCATGAGGATCGGAAGCCAAACATCCTACGTCGACCTAAAGGACCCGATTCCTCGGACCGAGACATTCAAAAATGATCTCAAAATTCGGATCTCTATGCCCATTGCCTAGAGCTTCACATCTCATTTCTGTCATGAGCTTTCTGAATCTCTTCTTTATCACATAAAATCTCTCCTCACTACGCACTTTCCGACGGTAAGCCCATCCTAATTTCCAAGGGTGCACTCGAGGGAGATAGCCACACCGCGATGTTATGTGTAATGTTCATGTTCTGCGAAACGTATCTCTTCCAGAAGACCGCTAAACGACAGGTCAAAGAAGCTGCGTGATGGAGACCAATGCGATGTCGAGTTCCAATCGATATAGTAGACTGTGTAGTCGATAGAGAATGGACCATCGGTTGCATATGCTGGGACAAGAGAGTTGGCTGTATCTTCTGAGGCGGGAGGGTCGGTTGAATATACCAGTAGAGGAGGAGAGTTGGCTGAGGCAGAGGAGGTTTGGTTAGAATGCTCGCTGCGTGCATCATAAGAGCCTTGCTCTTCGTCTATCGACTCCTGACCCTCTCCGAGAGACCCCTGGCACTCTATGGAAGATTGTGCTTCATCGCTAATAGGCCCCGGTATCGGGGAACGAGGACTGTTTCCATGGTTTGATTCACCATCTTCACTTCTTATATTCTCTGTGTTCGGAGCATTATCCGATGTGAACTGATATGCTTGGGGTGTCGAAATCGGTTTTCCTGAAATCTCCGATGGCTCGGCATTGCTGTTCAATACTTCGACAGAAGAGGAGATAGGTTGATCTTGACCTTGGATATTAACCTTTGGAGTTCCCAGACGACTCCCGGGTCCAACAACAGATGGTGATTTCCCTTCTAGGGAGTTTCGTGATGAAGAATTGGGGTAAGATGCCGTTGGATTGCCCTGATTGGGTTATCCGAAACCTTGTCGAGTGCCTCGTCCCTGCTGTCACGAGACAGCGACGATGACTGGTCACAGTTGTTGGAGTCTTTGCGGGCTTTTTTCGCTGCAACGCAACTAAGAGTAGATATGTTAGTACCCAATGAAGCGAAGTGGCAGTTCAACGTATTGGACTTACAGTTGGCTCAATACCACAATCTTTGTTGATGTCAAGTTCTCCATTGCCATCTGCATTGCTTCCGTTTGTATCAGATGAGCTTTCCATGGTTGCAGGTGTTGCTTGGTTCGAGACTGCCCTGGAGATGTTGTTTCGATAATGCACACTTGTATTGACGGTGAGGCGTATGGACCAGTATATGCACCTACCTTGCGTAAGGTATCACAAAACAAGGAAATGAAGGCAACTTAAGTTTTTGAGACAGCACTGTTATGGCCCTAGGTCAAATTTCAAGGTATCATGGGGAAAGAGGGCAATGTTAGTTCTTCCCATGGCATAGCAGTGTCGTCGTTGTCGTCATCATATAAGATTGTTAGATAACTAGGGAAGGGGCATGCAGATATCATTATGTATAAGTTCAATGTTCAGGTAAAGTAGAGCCGAAGGCCTCGGATTAGGCAATTATGCAGTCGTGGGAAGCGAATCACCATCATGGAGTACCTACCTCCTACCTACTTATTCATATACGTAAGCAAGCAGAAAAGAGAAGGTGTTTTGTCTAGAGCTGGCTCTTACCTTGAACTCATAAAATCATTGTCTAATATCTAACTAGATTTGACGAACTTTGGACTATCTAAGACCTTGTTCTGTAGCAAACGCTATAGAAATGCGGAACAAAGGGTAAAGAATCCTATTGCCACCATCCAGCAATCTTTCATTTCTACATATATGATCATTATCGGGTACAGACTGTTATATCCAGGTTTGGTATATAGCTTTCTATACTTCGTTCTCATGCATTGCTTCTCAAGCAAGCAAAGAGGATAAGGCTTATCATTTATCCTGAAAGAGTATTATAGTTTGATAGGAACGAGATGCAGTTTGCTAACAGTATGTTGCCACTGTGCTACCCTGTGTAGATCTACTGGTATACCTTATATTCTATTAACCGAAAACTTGCATAAAGTATCACGGACCAGCGGTGGAGCTGAGTACCGCTTGAGTGAATGTGCTATGAATGGGTCTCGCTTCGGAGCAGGGGACAGCTTCCGACCCAGCACATTGGTAAATGAGGGGGAGTTCATCACTGGGCCAAGTGAGATGAGATGTTTGCACGGGCCATGCATGAACTACAGTTGTGTGTCAATATGCAGCGTCAAGGAGACAGGAAGTGCAGTTCCGGTCAGCATTTTATGCAGGAGGGTTGCTGAGAGACTTGAAGATGAAGAGCATGAACGGCGGTGATTCCGAAATAGAAGCAAAAATGTTTCCTCCTCTGAAACATGACGATAGAAGGCAGCTCGGTGATTTCTTTTTTAAGACAACCTTGCCCTACAGATAGTGATAGGCTCCACCAAAATCTGTTTTAAATACAGCACTGGCTTGAAACTAATGGAACTAGGGATGGGCCGAGTTGCCCCATGCCTAACTAAGCCCTTTAACTGTCTATTCATAGCCTGGCAGCCTTGTAAGTCGGAAGTTACTGTCCCGGCGCCAAACAAAATTCCTTTACTTTTCTCTGCGGCGAACCACAATACGGTGAAGATCGAGGTTGCCTTATCTTGAAAATGATATGATTTGAAGAGTTTTCACGGCTCAAAATTAATCTGGGCGGTGGTGTGGATGAAGCTTGGACGCATACCACAGATCTGTGATGCTGGCCTTGGCTTCTGCTCAAGTCAAACTTGGCCTGTGCTGTGTCATCCGACGGTAGGAAAAGCAATAAGAATGAATAAGCGGGCGTAAAATACGGTGAGCTCATCATGAACGCCGCAAAAGATGGGCACTAGGGAAATGAGAGCTTGATGAGCTGTCAAGACCTGGGCAGGTTTTCAACCTCATTAGGAAAAGATGAAGCATCTCCAGAGAGACGAGCAAGGGTGGAAGATAATCCAAATCAATCACGGTTAGGTTCTGGAGCCTTCTACCTGGCTAGAAATACCGTGCAAGAAACTTGGCAAGGCAATATTTTCAGTCCCTTGTCGTGAACCCTATGCTGACCCTCATGAATGGCAAGAGAAGCCAATAGAATGTTTTTAGAGAAAGGAGAGAAGGAGATGTGACGCGTTTTGGTGTGAGTGGAGTTTGTACAGTTTTCTTCAACCCCTGCAGTAGTTACTTTTGCTTATACGCGTTGGTTGTTGGTTGTGAACACTCTCATGTCCAAGTAGTTTCGAAAAGAATTGATGCGTTTTTCTGCTCATTGTTTACAACTCTCAAACTAGCCTATTGCAATAGGCAAAACAGTCAACAAAGCCTGGGAAATTTGGTTACTATCTAACCTAGTTGATGTTTACGGATGCAGAGTCACAGATGATATTATCGAGTATTTTGACACTCTGCAAAAACGAGCCCACCATTAGGGATTCATAGGCTACTTCTGTATGAGGAGGAATTGAATGCACTGAAATACCCAATACCGAGATTAAAGGGTAGTTCGAGTCTGTCTGATTATGTCCCCGGAAGCACACCAGTTTTCCCCGTCCTCATACCCGTCAGCCACTATTGCCTTACAACCTAGATGCCAGCATTACAGCCTTGAACCTGGCCGGCATATCCCCTTGTAGATCTCATTGCTGCTGCTATGATCGAGTTTTGACTGTGTCAGTCTATTAGCTTCACTCGCTCTATCAGCTTTCACTCGTAACCGACCACAATAGGACCTACATACAACTCCGATGCTCTTAAGATAAATAAGTATGCACCTCATAACACTATACAGTGGCATGGAATCACCAGCCTATTGCAAGTCTCGCAAGTTTGGCGAGAGGATCTTCAAAACTTCAAAGGCCACCTCAATTTCCAGTCTTACTGATCTTCGTAAGGAGCTTGGATACGGCCATCCTGGTGAAGATCAAGACATTGCCTTCAAGCGAGCCATTCGACACCAAATCGAGAGTTTCAAATCCACTGAAGGTATCCCAGGATACAGATTCACCAAGTGGACGGATCCTTCTCACAAGAGAGGACTCCTTGAAATAACTAGGAACTTTCTTGATACTCAAGGAAAGGGATTCGAGTTCTGGCCTGATAGGTGCGGGCTGAACGCATCACGTCCATTGCAATATCACAAAGACTCCGCTAAGTATGCTTTCAACATACAATTACAGTTGGCCTTGAGCATAGCTAACGTTGAACTCAACAGGATACACCGTCTCATGATCAAAGTCTTTTGGCGTGCCGCTAAAGAATACAAACGAAACAAATCTTCAACTATAGCCACTGCTCAACTACTATCACAGCCCACCAACCCAACTGATCAACCCATTAAAACTCAGGATAACTTTAACGACACAGACCATCGAGTACTGCACCAGACACCTGATATTAAGGGGCAGAGTGCGGAAAACCCTATAGATCTGGACGACATGTCACCATTTGTTGAAGGAGTATTCGAGTAGGTAATTCGCCGACATCCCTTAAAATCCCTTACCTAACATGATGTTGAGAAGTAACGATCCCTTTGCCGGCCACCCTATGGCTTCATTCTGCGACGAGAGGTTCGAAAGCATCGGCCCTGAAAACTCGGAACATGTACATGCCTTGATTGGCACACATTTCGACCCGAACATCCAGAACCTTGTGCCTCTGAGACATGAGACTATGACTAATACCGGCCTTGACGATATTCTAGACCTTCTGCAGTCTGAAAGACAGAGTGTCGGTGCATCTACTGATATACTTCCTCCCACAAGCAACTAATAAGTGTGACAGACTCGGGATAATGGCAAGCGACTAGCCGAGCCCAGCGATAACACTACTCCACAAGCTGCATCTTCCCAGCCAAAGCCTCCGGCCACTAAACGCGCCAGGAAGCGGATTGCTAGATCAGATATTGTCCCCGAAGAAGAGGCTGCAGTGTACGATGAGACTTTGTCTTCTTCTATGCAGTCATCGCAACACAGTAACTGGTCTGCACCAGGTCCGCGAGCAAGAAGCTCCCGGTTCGAGGCCTCTGTATCTCGTCATGGTTGTCGCAGTGCGAGGAACAAGACCTTTGAGCCCGAGAAGTCACCAAGAGCTGAAGCTTCTCGGCGCGCTGCCCAAGAAGCTGAGGCTACTGTATCAGCTATAGAAGAGTTCCATGCTACACCTGCTGATATAGGCCACGCAGCCGGGGCCCAGGACCATGTACCTGAGGAATCGCAAAATCAGAATACATTGCCTCATCCTGAGCCCTTCGGAGAAATGGCTCTAGTACAAGAACCGACTCCAGCCAAAGAAAACAGTGCGCCTGAGGCTGAGAATAGTCAAGCTGTTTCTCAGAATATCACGGACCCAAGGAGGCACTCTCGCCTCAATACTCAACGAAGAGCTCTTGCGGCGTCTCGTATTGAGCTACGATCCAACATCTCCAACTGCATGTCTTTCGAGGTTTGGAGGCCTCCTTCGTCTATATTCGACATGCCTCTTTCGGATGTGACAGAAGCTTTAGACCCTAATGGCGAGTTGGGAACTCTTCACTTTTCATTCAGGTCGCTGGAACATAGTTACCGCTTCCCACGTTCAGTCCCGCGAGAAGGAGATGGCGACTTCGAGTTCTTTAAGTTGGAGTGTCTGGATA